>PVHX01012727.1:0-57855 GCA_004024805.1 Geosciurus inauris
CCTTTTTTTTTTTTTTTAATACTTTCGTGTTTATTTTCTGAAAACAAGGACGTTGTCTTACATAATCTGAGTACATCATGCCGACCGTCTATATTTGTAGAACCCACTAAGAATGTTTTTAAATAAGAACTATGTAGCACATGTCAATCAAGCAAAATTCAAATGCCAACGGTCAGAAGTTGGATTTTCAGAGCCCGGTACACGTATCTCTGCAGACTTTGCCAGGCCTACTTTCCTGTTGAGATGAAGAGCTGAGTGGTTGTGACAGAGCTGTCTGAAGTTCTCACTGGCCTGCAGAGCCAAAAACTTACTCTCTGGCCCTTCATGCAGAGTTTGCAGGTCTCTGAGCTCCCGCCGTTCAAATCCTGCCTGTTGTCCTGCTACTGTCTTGATTTGGTCCAGAATCCAGCCGAGTTACTTCTGTAGACCTCAGTTTCCTCTTTTGTGAAATTGAGACATTTATAGTTCCTTCCCATTCGACTTTTGTGAAGATTAAATAAGCTATGGAACCAAATTAGGTGCTCTACAACAGGTGAATGGATAAAGAAAATGTGATATACATCGCATTTGATATATATTATATAACACACACACACACACACACACACACACAATGGAATATTTCTAAACCATAAAGAAGAACGAAATTATGGCCTTTGCTGGTAAATGGATGGAATTGGAGAATATCATGCTAAGTGAAATAAGCCAGTCCATAAAACCAAAGGCAGAATGTTCTCTTTGATATGTGGTCGCTAACCCACAACAAGGGAGGAGATGAGAAGTTTACTGGATTAGACAAAGGGGAGTGGAGGGAAGGGATGGGGGGTGGGAATGGGAAAGACGGTAGAATGAATCAGTCCTCACACTCCTTTCCTTATATATGAATTCATGACCAATGTAACCCCACACCATGTGCCTCAATAATGGGATCCTAATTGGAACAAGTTATACCTATTCTATGTATGTATAATATGTCCAAATACACCATACTGTCATGTATATCTACAAAGAACAAAAGAGTCCTTACTTAATCCTCACACAATCGAGTGGGAAGTGACCGTTTTCTTACTGCCCCCTGCAGAGAGAGCACCTGTCTGCCTGGAGCCAATCATTGATCCCTGGAGACAACAGGGTTTCCGCTTCCCTCCTGGATCTTCACATTCCATAAAGGAGAACCCAGAGATTCCTTAGAGTGGTCCAAGGAGATAATGACGATGACCGGAAATGGGAGGCTGGATGGTGACCGAGGAGACTGAGCCCGGACCTCGGGGTGCTCGGGTCTGGCTGTTTTTTCTGTTATTCCTCCCAGCCTCCTCCTCTGCGTGGCTCTGTTCTTCCCTCCTCCTTGGCCTCCTCCCTTCTTACCACTAAAGCATGGCGCCCTTGACCCTCCTTACACAGTACACGTCTCCTTGGGGCTGAGGAGTTCATGGCGCCATTGTGGTGGGGGTGTGATTCAGGGAGGGCCGTTCTCTCTCCCAGGCCTCTGGATTCCCGTCGTGGTCCAGCTCCTCTGTCACGGCTCACAGGCTGGGTGTCCCGCCTGGAACCGAGCTCACCTGGCTCCTCCCTCCTGTGGTGCTGAGGTGGGCACTTGTCCAAGTTTCCACAACCCGATGTAGGTGGCCTTCCTCAGCAAGTGTCTTTTATGTTGTGATTTCTTCCTGTCGTTCCTTTTCCTCCTTTTGAACTTTTGCTACGTTCACATTACGCTTTTGGACCTGTCACCCTTTTCTACTGCTTTTATCCAAATGCACATTTATTTTAACTCTGTGCTTTGTGTTTTGACATATTTCTGGTGTTTGAGCCATTAATTGTATTTGAGCAATGAATTCAAATAGAGTAATGATTTCTCTAGTCTTAATTTCTCAATTTCTCTATAAATGTTTCTTAATTTTAATCTACAAGATAATTAGTTTGCAAGTCTATTTTCACAATAGAATTACTTGTGTGTGTGCTGTTGCTAAATCTCCACGCCTTTTCCTTCCTTCTCTCCCTACTGGTGATGCTTTCTTCACATCTTCCTGTGTCTTCTCTTATGGGGATGCCCTTGTGACGGACTTCTCTGTGGATCCTCCACCCTCTTGCGGTCTCTGCGCACCACCCTCTCCCTGTGCTCTGAGTGGAGGCCCTGTGGGCCGGATCCTCTGGGGGCCAAAGCTGCATAGGCAGGTGTGGGGCAGACCTTTGACAGTCCACAAGCCCACAGTGGTCAGTCCCCTTTACCAAGATGTGATGCTGTGCTCCCAGGTCCTCACAGGGTCTAAGGCTGGTGTCCTCATGTCCACCCTGATGTTAAGCCCCCGAATGAGCTCCCCTCCCACCCAAGATGCCTCAGGGATGGCAGGCCCCCTGAGCAGCACTGGTGCACCTTTCTCTCTTGTGTCCAGATAACACATGCATTTTGCTGAATTTTAGAAAGTACCCACTGGACCAAGATTGTATATATTCAGGGTGTATCTGTGCTGATTCGGCACACACTGTACAGTGGTCATCTCAGCCATCCATCAGCACACCTGCCACCTTCCCCAGAGCATCCTCATTCCCTGACTGGGCCCTGGTGCCCTGGGACCCAAGACTCCCCACGTTCCCCACCCCAGGGGTGGGAGCTAGCCCTGCCTCTGCTCCTAGTGGTCTTCCTCCCTGAGATCCCATGTGGAAGTGAGGCTGTGGCCGCCTCATCTCTGCACTGCTGATGGAGTCCACACAGCACAACATCCTCCGGGTCACTCCATGCCATCTCTGGTGGCAGGCTTCCTTCTTTTGCAACAGCTGAATGGCACCGCGTTCATTTTCTGCTACTGTGGCAAATAGTGTATTTTAAAAATTTGGAATCTAGGTGCTCGTTACTAGTGTGCAGAGTACAGTAGGGCTTTTTCTGTTGGCTTTGCGGCCTGTGATCATTCTCACTGTGGTTATTAGACTGACTCATGTTTTTGTAGATTTTTAAAAATTCTGTGTAGAAAACCTCATTGTGAAAAGAGACGACAGTGTTGTTTCTCTCGGGTGAAAGCTTTTGGTTTCTGAATTTATAGCTGCTGATCTCTGCTGAGGAACTCTCTCTGGGTCTTAAAACCTATGCTGAGAGTTGTTAACCAGGTGGAGGTTTGATTTTGTCAATTAATTTCTGCAGTTTTTGAAATTATTATATGATTTTTAGTGTCTAAACCATTAAAAAGATGAATTGCATTGTTAGAAATTAAAATGTGGAAGCAAACTTGAATCCCTGGGACAGCCCTCCCGTCGTCACAGTTTTCTGCACTATTCTACGCATACGGCTGGATTGAATTCTGCTGAGGGGTCTTCAGTGTCCACAGGAGCAAGTCCACACTTTCCTCACTGGGTCTCGCCTGCATCTGCAGTGGGTGCTGCTGGCCAGATAAAAAGGGGTGGAAACGGAAAGCACTTCTGTTTTCTGGAAAAAAAATAAATTAAGAATTGATATTCCCCTTTAAATTCATTTTCGACTTCATCAAAAGGCCTGGAATTCTGGAATTTTCCTTCTTTTTCTGAGGCAGGGAATTATTTTTCTTTGCTTGTCTTTTTTCGTACTGAAAATTCAGTTACCATGGTAGGTATGGGACCGGGCGATCTCTTCCTGAGTGGTGCGGAGTTCATAGGCTGCAGTTGCTGAGGCTTTGTCGTCCTTTCAAGGCCTGTGGGTTGGTGAGAGTATCTCTCTTTTGTTCACAATACGGGGCATTTGTTTTTCTCACTCTTTTCTCTGAGTTGGAATGGCTAAAATTTTAGCCATTTAACTGTCCTTCTTAAACAGCTAGCTCCTTTGTGTTTCACTGATTTTGTTTCCTCTGTCTTGATTTCCCGCACTCCTCATCTGCCTGTCTACGGTCCACCGGCTCCTGCTGGGTCTGCCTGGAGCTCCCCCTTGTCTTCCTTAGGTTCAGGCCTGGGTGCTGGCTTGACCCTGGCCCCCAGCTCAGTGCCGAGTGCCAGGAATTCCCCGTGCCACTCCTTAGTCCGTATTTTGATGTGTTTTTTTCTAAAAATTTGCTTTTGGTTCACATTTTTGTGGGTGCTTTTTCTTTTTATCCCATCGCTGTTCATTTCCTGAGCTTCCGGGGACTCTCCAGTCACACTATCTCACTGGCTTAGTTTAGTTCCATTGTGATTTGGGGACACGTTTCACTTTTCCTTCTAAATTCTGATGTCCGCCTTAGGGCCACCGGTGTGGTGACCCAGAAGCTCCTTTGCCAGCTGTGCCAACCCTGCAGGCTTGCCAGCCCAACCCCGCCTTGCCATTCACAAAAGCTCAGTGTCCCGTCAGCCCCAGGCACACACATGTGGGCCTCTGTCCGCCCAGTGTGGCCACTCTGATCTAGTCCTCCCCCGCCGGTTTCTTTGATTGGCATGCTGGGGTGGGTGGCCATGCCTGGTGTCTTGGGACCCCTGGGCCAGGCCCACTGCCCGAGGGCTCCGTAACGACCTGTTTCTGTGAAGACCTACCACGTAGCATTTGTGTGCTTTCCCATCTCCTCTTTCTTCCTCTTCTCTGCCTTATTCTAATCAATTATTTGTTATGGTTCCATTTTATCTTCATAGCTTACATTATTTCCACTCTCACATTTTTCCCAGCGGATCCCTCAGGGATGACAATGTACATTCTGAGTCCCTCAGACTCTGCTCATCTACTGTGAGGATTTCACAAACACAGGCCCCATTTCCTCGCTCTCATCTTTTGCACCATTTTCTTGTGCTCTATTTTTATACATGCTGTGAGCACAGGAGCAATTGCTGCTGTTTTTTTTTCCCCCCAGAGTAAGTATCTTTCAGAGTAATTCAAGTTAAGAAAAATAATAAATCTAATCTTATTTTCATTCATAGCATTTCAGGCATACTTCATTTCTTCAGTAGATCCAAGTTGTGGGATGACATATTATTTCAGCCAAAATAGCTTCTTTAGTATGTCCACAGACTGGGTCTGCTGGAAATGAATTATTTCCTTCTTTTCCCTTTTGCATTCATACCTCTCCCCTTTCTTCTTCTCAGAAAAGACTTTTTCTCAGTCATTTTGAAAGACTTTCTCTGGGCATAGCATTTTCGGTTGGCACAGGGTTTTTCCTTCTAGAACTTTAAGGTGTAGCTTGGTCACCTGTGGAGGGCAGTTTCCGTGGGAGTCTGGAGTCACTAGGGCACTGTTATCTTGGACGTAGCTCTTGATAGAGGCCCCGGCAGACCCGTCTGGGGATGACAATGAAGTCCGCCTGCTGAAGTCCACGGGGCCAGGCCCGCCCTCTGACCTTCCGAAAACTCAGGGCCTTCAACAGGCACATGTCCTGAGCAGGTCAGGTCAGCCAGCACTATGAAGTGCCCTCGGCTCTCGTTCTCACAGAAGAGAAGTCTGAAGTGACCGGCTGTGGGCGCGTTAGTGCTTTGCTACTGTTGGGTTCTCGGTCCCCATCTCACCGGGGCGGGGTCCTGGAATGACTCATGTGCCTTTGTTGTTCTTCCTTGTGTCTGTTCAACTCAGCCCCTGCCAACCCACCAGAGCCCTTACTCTGCTTTTGGGAATAGGGTCGTGCCAGGTTCTGGAAGTGAACGTAGCCAGTCATGATCTTTAAACCCAGTGTGTCGCCTTGGGGTTTCAGCTCCTTTCTTCCTTGCTGCTTTGAGGTCTCCCACGTCAGTTCCCGAAGGGGTGTTGTGTCTGATGGCCTCTGACCATCTTCTTGTGTCTTGAGAGTGTGTTGTTCTTCCTCCCCTTTCCACGCACCTCGCGATTTCTAGCTGAAGGCCAGACGCGTTGTCGAGGACCATAATCAGTAATGGAAAGGATTTCTACGCCCCTGGTTTTCCTGGCTTTATTCTGGAGCTGGTGTGTTGGGCTCCTTGTTGCTGTGGTGACGCCCCGGACTCCACGAGTTTCGATCCTGCAGCGGTAGCGGGTCTGGCAGGGTGGCTTAGCAGAGCCCCCTCCTGTGTGACGCTGCACTGTGTGGAGGTTTACCAGCCTGGGCTCCGCGCCTCTGCCAAGCCCGTGCCTCCCCCCAGCTGCCCGTGCTGCCTGGGAGAGGCTGGTGGGCCAGCGAGGAGGTCCCACCCTTATGTTTTCCAAGAGTACGGACTTTAGAACACCCGTCCTTCTGTATGCTTTCCTCTTTCTTTGAAATGGTTACCAATTCTTCTGAATATCAGAAAGGTCTCTGTCAGTTTCAGAACCGGGAAGGCTTTGTAAAGACCTGAGAGCCCTCTCGTTGCAATGTCGATGTCCAGGCAGACAGAGTCCTGTCTTTGCTTCGGAGGGAGCCAGAGCCTGCAGGCACCTGGTTCCCACTTGAAAAACACCTCAGCCAATTAGCTGACACAGAGGGTCAGCCAGATTGCCAGGTGAACACAGGACAAGCTCCCTGGCCGTCCTCTCACTGAGGACTAGCTGCCCTTTGCCTTGGGGCAGGGGAGCCTGGGTCCAACCTGCTCAGCTGCCTGAGGAGAGTCTGGGGTTTCTTGTCTGTGTGGTCTCTTGGCAGATGGCCTGTGGATCTCACCACTCTCTGGCTTAATGCTTCTTCCACAACACCACTGTCTCCTTGCTCTTCTGCTCTCAGGGAGAGGGTTCTCCTCTAGTGTGAGAGGGGAGGACTCCCAGGGGCTCCTGTCCATCCCCCAGGGCTGTGCAGAAGCACAGTTCTCATGGCTCCTCAGCTGCTGTTTGTGGACCTCTTGCTTTTGTGGAAAGAGAGCTGGATGATGACCAATCTTCCTTGACCACACTTGAGCCAAGCTCTGGAGCCCTTTTCTCAGTTGGGTCCTGAACTTGACTCATCCTTGGCCTGTATACTCCAGTTTTAGCAAGAATCCTGGGTCAGCTTAGGGAATCTCCTCCACACTTGGGAGACAGCCACAGGCGCCAGGGGAGGCTTTGGCCCACAGCAGACCACGTGTGTGACAGTGGCCCCAGAGATCCCAACGCAGCTGGAGGTGTCCCTGGCCCTGGTGAAGCGGCTGCTACAATGTCATGGTGCTTACTTGTGCTGAGTTGCCTGCAGTACTAAGGATGGTGGGCTGCTACAGGGTCTGCAGCGGGCCGCACAGCCCAGCCTCAGGGCAGCTGTGTACTCCAGAATGTTCCTGCAGGACGAGGTCCCCTGCCCACGTGTTCCCAGTGTGCTCCTGTCTATAAGCCACAGGAGACGGTGTGATCACCTCCCACCCACCCTCTACCTCTTATTACCCTGCTTGCCTTCAACAGGGACCCCGCTGGGTTGGTTCAGCCAGAGCTCGCTCTCTGGTGTCTCCTGCTGCTCATTCTCCCCTACCCCCTGCCCCAGCTCCTTGACTGTTAGCCTCTACCTTCTTTATCACGTTTGGAGCTGAGCCCGTCCTGGGGAGGAAAGAATAAATATTTCTTCTCCAACAGATTCAGAGACTCCACAACTTTTGTGGGCCCAGGTTTTCATATTGCCCTTCCTCAGTCATTTTGGCTCAGTGTTCTCACTGGTGTCCAGCTAATTGGATCTGATGGGCTTGTCTTTGGACGTCTGTCCTCCCTGTAGACTCAGCTTCCCTTGAAGTGTGGTCGGCTGACTGCATTCTGATTTCGGCTCTCCAGGGCCTGAGCGAGATTGTGCACTGAACTTAGCAGGAGTGAGTGTCCTGCTGAGGGAGGCTGCTTGGAGGCTTCACACACGGGGCAGGTGACGGGCGTCCCGCCTCCTGGTACGAAGAGCGGAAGATATTCCAACAGAAGTACTCATGTTCAGCATTAAGGAAATGAGACGACTCATAATGATTGTCCAATTTAGTGATGATCGCTCTTAAGTTTTTCTGTTTGTTCATTGTTATTTAAACTCGTCCAAGTTTGTTTCTTTTCTTAAGCCCTAAAATAGTCTTATTTTAGCTCATATCTTATTTTTCAGAACAGACGACGTCACTACAAATTGTGGGGCTAGTTGTTTATAGCTCTGAGTCTCCTTCATTACCACATCAACATTTTTTTTGTTTTTTGTTGGGAAAAAATAATGGCTGTCACAAAGAAAACAAAGTATATTCTCTCTTACATGGATAGCCTTTCCGTGGAGATTGTAATGCCAACAACCCAACTGGGGTTTGTATTTACTTATTTAAAAGGCTGTTGATCTCTTAAGCCTAACTCCTTTGCCTATCGTATTGGTCTATATTCCTAAACATTCAATAGTGTTGAGCTCTCACTGTCTGCGGGCCTTTGGACTTCATGATGAGCTTCACACCTTCACACCTGCAGCCTTCCTGTTTGTATTTTTGGTACCAGGGATTGAACCCGGGGGCACTTAACCACTGAGCCACACACCCAGCCCTTTTTATTTTTTACTTTGAGACAGGTTCTTGCTAAACTGTTGAGGCTGGCTTTGAATTCACGATCCTCTTGCCTTAGCCTCCCAACCTGCTGGGATTACAGGTTGTGCCACTGCACCCGGCTACCTGCAGCCTTTTTAAACGTGTGTTTTGAACTCTGTTCTGCTCGGCTCTACCCAGGCGTGGTTTGCGAGAGTCACCAGCACAGAGAGATGCACCTTCAGCTCTGCGCATGGGGTGCCACTAACCCACAGCAACTTGACAGTAGGTGGTAGGTGGCCCGCACACCACATGCAGCATGTGCACCCTGGCCCAGGCCTGCAGAGGTGTACAGCTGAGGAACGGCTGTGTCCTGCTTGAAGTGTAGGTCAGGGGAGGGCCAGGAGTCATTAGCCTTTGCGGGCCAGTGGACATGCTCTAGGACATTCTCCTGAGGGACCTGCTGCCCTTTATGGCCTTTGCTCTACTGTGGCCTCTCAATTCCAGCCTTCCCACCTTGCTTGGCCCAAAGAGTCCTAACTCATGGAGTCAGGCTCCCACTCTCAGAGTCAGAGCGTAGGTGGGAGGTGCCAGACGCACCCCAGCTCGCCTTTCCAGGATCTGGCTGGGACGTTGTGCAGCCCTCGGGGAATTTCTCTACTTTCCACGATTCTCCTTCTATTTGTCCACCAAGTTAACTACTGTGCCATGATTCTACTGGACACTAGCTCCTGAAGGTGGAGGAAGCCCAGGTCATAGGGCCATTTTACCTCCGGCTACCCTTTCTCTCCTGCAGTTTTCTTCATTCTGAGCTGCTTCTCTGAGAAGGTCTCCTCTGATCCCCATGTGGCCAATGCCTTCCTCTCGCCTCCCGGGTCTCCCTGCTCTGTTACATGGCTTCTCTTTGCCCCTCTTCCTGGCCGCAGTCCTTCCAGGACACAACTGTCCCCGGATGCTCTGCTTTTCTGCCTGGGAGGCTCAGCTCTGCTCTGTCCTGTGGTTCTCTGCTCCTGCCAGTGGCTCAGCCCAGCACTCCCAGCCGATCCAGCTTGAAAGGCTCAGTCACATTCTACATCTTGCACCTCATCTAGACACCATCTTACATGTATTTTAGTTTTTAGATTTTCTTTACATTGTTTACATTAATTCAGACTCTAGCCTTTTACTCTCAAAACTCTTTCTAAAACTGTAGTCACCTAAGATTCTAAAATTAGGGCAGTTGCAACACTCATATAAATGAATGCCTTTTGAATCTTGTGTCAGGCCTGGTCAGCAGCAGAGACTGATTTTTTTTCAATGTAAAAGAGACTAAATCATCTACCTGCTACATGTGGCTTCAGGCGTTAAGGTCATTACAAGTAAGCCCACATATTTCATGTCCGTGGTTTCCATCCTCTTCATCCATCCTCTTCACTCATGTGCAATTTCATATTCAATTTTTTCTAGGAGACTCCATCTTCTTATCAGGGCCAGTTCCTTTCTTTCTCTCGCCTCCTTTCCCTCATTTCCTGGCCTCTCCTGTTTTGAAAGTGTGCATTCCTGGCACCATGCGTTAAGTGGCGGCCTTCTGGTCCGGTGCTTCTTGGGGTTCCCTCTTCTCAGCGCCGGTCAGGCCCTGGTTGTTTTGCTCCTTGTTTGGTGTGTGCACCATACTGTCTTTCCAAGAGGGAGTTCTGAAATTCCCAGAAGGCAAAGCTATGTATGTGAATTGACTTACTGCTTATAAATTGAATTTTCTCCTAGTACCATGGAGCACGGGGACTGCGGTGATAGAGGGTTTATCATTCCTATTTTGGGAAGGGTGAGATCTTGTGCCCTTTATGGGTCTGGCCAGGATAGAACGTGTCGATTTTCACGTATCAGCGCAGCTCTTGGTTGGATCATTGTGGAATGTGTGCTGGTTTCTGTGCAATTCACCCTGAGGCTCCAGCCACGGGAGGCCTTCTGTCCCTTTTCACCCTGAGTGCCTGCTCTCTAGGTGGCCCCCATGCCTGCCTGTGGTCTTCCTCGGACTCCCAAGGATGCTCCCTTTGCCTCAGAACTTGGCCTTCTCCCTGCTGGTCCTCCCTTTATCACATCACACAGTCTTTCAAAACGACACCCTCTGGAAACTGGAAGCTGCGTGTGCACCTTGAACTGCAAGCCAGTGCATCCTCTGGAGCTTCCTGCCATGACCACCAGCTGCCAGTCGTCACTAAAATTCAGACCTCTGCCGTCAGAATCTGGGATCACGTAGACTTGAATGCAGCCAGGAAGGTGGAACAGTGGCTGAACTGCAGGCTTTTGCTGCAGAATGAGTGACCATCAACCAACACTGGGAAGATGCAAGCATTCAAGACAAAAAGAAGGGTCCACAGTTCATCCTTGTTCATTGTGTCTACACCACAAGTGACGCCACCAGAAGCCTCGGTTACAAAGAGTGGGGATGGCCAGGGACATCTGGCAGCAAAGTATTTTTTTCCAGAAGAAAAGAGTAATTTTATTTGAAACGTATCTTTCATTTTGTGTCCACAGTCTCACGTAAATAGGTGAACGCATGTGTTTTAGTCAGCTCTTTCACTGCTGTGACCAAAACACCAGACAAGAGCAACTGTAGAAGGGAAAAGTTTAATTAGGGGCTCCTGGCACATGGACACACTTAGCGCCGTGATGTCACAGAGGCTGCTTGCAGGGAGCATGGCGTGTACTGTGAGCGGCTTCTTCCTGGAACCTCATGTCAATCAGGACCTGCACAGCCCATCCCCCACACGCACGGCTGCTTCATCCTCAGGGACCACCGTGGGTCGGCCTGGCTTCCTGCAGGGGACAGTGTGAGTTCAGGGATCTGGAGGTGGGGACAGGTGGGGTAATTGGTGGCCCAGGTTGCAGGTTCGCCTGGGGTCCCACGGTGGGTGAGGCTCTCAGAATCCCCGGGGCTGTGAGGTGATGCATGGCTGAGGTGACGAGGCTGGGCTGAGGACCACAGGAGCCCGCGCCATGTGTGGACTGTCCACTGTGAACTCGAGGGTGCAGAGGCTTCCAAAGACTTTGACAAACTGTTGAAGGCTTAGAGAAGGCTTCTGACCAGAACCCGGCAGAGCAAGGGCGCCTGGAGACACAGGAGACTGGTGGTGAGTGAGGAGAATGCACTTGGGGCCCCAGTCCTGCCGGTCCTGCCTTGGTCTCACTGACACTGAGCCTGAGTCGCTGTTTTCAGGAACAGTCCTGTGCTCAGTTTCAACTTCTTTTGGCCACACGGGCGTGAGCCTGGGATCACCTTTAGCAGGAGTCCTTGCAATCTGCATGGGCTTGTGGCAGTGGACAGTCCCTTCCCTGTCCCAGACCCTCATTTGCCCTTCCTTCTCCTCTGCATGGCTTCTGGGCCACCCTGCTCTGGGGTCCCAGAAGCAGGGCCTCAGCTTCTGCAGGGAGGCCTGTCAGGACTCAGCTGGCCTACCGGCTCCCAGGGTTATCTGCCTCCTGCCCGGGCTCCCTTGCAGGCCTCCTCTCTCTGGGCTGCGACTCAGCTGCCCTCAGCTCCCTGGGCACCCTCCGTCAGCCCCCGTCTGACAAGTCAGAGTCCTTCAGGGCTGGACCCTCTGCAGTGTGGCCCCCTCTGTGCTCGCCTGCCTGCTCCTCGGCCAGCTTAGTTACTGGGGAGACTGGAGGCTGGGCAGCTGCCCCACTGTGTCTTCGCCTGCCCTGCTGTACCAGGCTGAGCGTGGTGACCAGGTGCCTTTCAAACACTGCTTCATTTTCAAAGTTCCAAGGCCCACGCCACGCGGTGGGGAGACAGGCAGTGTCTGCGGCTTCCCTTGCCTGGGAGTCTGAAGGCATCTGTACCCCAACCAGTTCACCACGAGGGGTCGGGGTCCCACACTGCTCTGTGAGAGGGCTCTCCACACCTTCAACCCCTCCCTTCCATCCTTCCCCAGTCTGTGGTGATGAGCCCCATGCCCGGCGGAGCGTGCCTCATTGGTTGTAACCTCGGGCCGTGATTGGTCCGGGGACCCTATATAAGCCTCTGTACTTCCTGGATTAAGCGGGTTCTGCCTCTCGCTCCGGCAGAGCAGTCTTACCTACCCCCGGAGTCTGGGTGGAGTGACTCCGCGGACCGTCACCCCTAACCTCGTCCTGTGAGACTCCACTTCGTCTTCCCCGAAGACCCCTTTTCGTCTCCCGGGACCCCAACTTGTCAAGGAGACCCACGAGGCACGACTTCAAACAATACTGCCCCAGGCTGGTTCACACACACCCACTCACAGGGCTGCAGGGCCGTGTTCTGCCTGGTCCCCCAGCAGACGAGCTAAGCAAGGGAGCCCCACAAACACAGGAGCAACTGGGGCCGTCCCGTGTCACCTCGCTGTGCAGGTGACGTGGTGGCACTCGGGGCTCAGTTGGGCCTGACAGAGAGCTAGTAAAGCAGGCGGCACCTGCGTGGGGCAACTGGAAACTGCAGATCCTCCTGAGGCTGCCCGTGAGGGCTCCCAGGCCACCTGTGTTCTAGGACACAGGCTAAATCCTAAATGTCACTAAGAGCAGCACGGGAGAACCATGAGGACTTTAAATGTCACTCCCAAATCAGGCAGATGCTAAAGGTGAGAGAAATGCATGCAAGGAACACTCCAGAGTCACCTGTGTGTGAAAAACAAAAACAAAACCAAACCCACCATGGTTTTAAAACTGAACGATGCGCTGGAAGGGAGAGTGGCCAGGGGACTGTGCTGCGCCAAGTAAGGGCTCGTGGGAGGCTGGCGGGGGGAGAGGCCGCCCCAGCCGCCCGTGGGCTGATGCTGCTCCTGGCATGGTGAGGGACACCACCCAGGACAGGCGGCACTAGACCTCCTGGCGTTAATGCACTCCAGCCCACAGGGACCGTGGCGGGACACTGTGTTCAGCCCTGTCCTCGAGGCTTGCCCCTTCCACGGAGCCACTGCCTCAGACAGCCAGAGGGGCTGCCCTGTGCGGGTCCTTGCTGGGCCTGCCCACCTCTCCTGGGGCATCCTCCAGGGCTCAGGTCGGTGCTCTCTGGATGACAGGAGCTGTTGCTGAGTGGGCTCCTTCCATAGAGCCTGCAGGGCACCTCGTCCTTGCAGCTGCTGGCCGCCTGCCAGGTCACTGCCTGGCCCACACCCTGTGGCCAGCAGCTCATCATCAGCCAAGTGCCATGAGAAAAGCACAGCCCGAATAGCATCTCTGACGTGTGACCCCCAGGTTGGGTGCTTGATGACTGACGTAGAGATCCGCGTTGTGGAAAGCAGGGTTGTGCTGCTGTGTTTAGAAACCCTCTCGTCTGCCTGTGCTACACGCCCGGTAGAGTACCGCGTCCTCCGAGCGCCTCTTCCTGGACTCTGCTTGCTGTTTACATTTATATAAGGAACACGCAGCTGTGCGGCTCCCTTTCAGAGTGGGCTTCCTGTGAGGGGAGCGTGGCCTGGCCATCCCTCCAGTGTGTGCGGCGGCCTCTGGTTGGGTCTGTCGTACCTGAAACCTTCACCCACATGTTCTGCTCCTACTCGTGCTCATATCCACTCCAGTATGTGTCCTTAAAATGTATGCAAATTATCTCCATATTGAGAATTACTTCCTCTACTGATACATTTGAGGTACCAGAATTTGCTTTATTCTTTTATTATTTTGAACTTCATGAGTAAATTGGCTTTGTTTTGAAGCCTATAATTTACCATTTCCAACGATTAGCACATTACATAATTAGCATGACTATATTTAATACATAAAGTACATAATATATAAAGCACATGTAAATACTAATTATACACGTGCAGATATCATTTCAGCTACGTGAGCTCTTTTTGATTAGGTTCTCTAGAAAATTACCTGATATCCAGAAGCTGTTGCTGAGACTTGATCTGAGTGTATAGCAGATACAAATTCACAGATAGGAATCATGCCCTTTGTCTCAGAAAAAAATTTAAAATTATATTAAATATGTTGGCGTAGTAAAACTGTAATTTGTCATGTATCAATGCGGAAGTACACTGTATATGAAAATCATTTTTTGACTTAAACATTACATGCTTTGAGTTTCTATTTTCCAATTATATTTGTGGCAAAAAATATTAGGATGCAAAATCAATCCACGCAAGAATGTTTTAAAAATATTAGTCTATATTTGCACTACAGTCACATGGCTGTAGTCAAAATCCCCAGATTCAGGGTCTGGCACATGGATTTTTAGTAATTTAAGAGGTGATTCTTACCTTAATTAAAAACCACCTGATTGAGAAGCTCAGTGTTTCTAATAGAAGCAGATATGTAGTCCAAAATTAGAGACCTGTAGACTTTAGAGGGTACTTGGGATAAAGAGAGTGATGGATTTCTCAAGATCCACCAACGGCTCACATGGGGTGTGGCCCTCTAGCCCTGAGCCACGGCGCTGGGGCAGCGTGGATGGGGACTCCCCTGGTCCTCATCGATACCCTCAGCCCGTCCATGAAGAGCTGCTGGGGGCCTGTAAGGAAGTGCCATGGAGACCAGTGGACATCAGGGCCAGAGGGCGAGGCTGGGGAGCTTGCGGTTGATGGACAACGCAGATAGGAGAGGAGACTTGGTCTCAGTTGTCCTGATAAACTGGTTCATCTTTGTCTGATGTGCCTGTAGCTTGAGGGACACTGACATAGCAAACAGCACTTAAAAGATGGTCTGGAAGACAAGACCAGCCTCCTCAAGACTCACTTGCCAGGGCTTACCAGGGCTGGCCGTGCCTGGAGCATGCAGGAGCAGCTGCCATGTCCTACGTTCGGGGACAGGTCAGAACCCACACCCCTCTTTCAGAGGCTGGCTTCCTTGCCTGGGGTGGCGCCCAGGTGGTGGCCATTTCTGCTGCCCAGGAGAGTGAGAGCCACTTCTCTAGAGGGAGGCACATCTGGGAGCACCTCAGGGGTACCTGATGGGATCCGTGCACGAGCCTCTGAGAGCCTCGTGCTGGCGTGGGTGGGCCGCGGTCTCCTCGGGAGGAGTTCAGCCAGGAGAGCTAGCTGCATCACACTGCAGGGGGAGGTCCCTCTCTAGAGGACGGGCGCTGACTCGCAGCCACAGCTGCCACGGCAGGAGGCGGGAAACAGGACTCCAGGCAACAGGCTCCACACTGGGGAGGCAGTCTCGCCCAACCAGCAGGCAGGGCTGCCCTGGGGACGTGGGGGACTGGGGGAGAGAACAGGGCTGATGGGGTTACACATGCACTCCCACCTCGCCCAGCCTACACGCACACTCACACCCAGTGCACGTTTGCACCTACACTCACACATGCATACACCCGCACATTCACACCTACAGCACACATATGCTCTCACACCCACTCACAGTGACACTCACACGCTCACACCTAGACACACACGCAGTGACACACGCTCTCATGCTCACACGCACTCATGTGCTCACACTTACACATGCATGCTCACACCCCCACACACTCACAGTTACACTCACACGCTCTCGCGCTCACACCTAGACGCACACACATGCTCTCACACTCACACATGCATGCTCATGCCCCCCACAGTTACATGCTCACACCTAGACACACTCACACACTCTCACACACTCATGTACTCACACTCACACATGCATGCTCATGCCCCCACACACTCAGTTACACTCGCGCTCACATCTAGACACACTCACACTCACACACACTCTCACACTCTCACACTCACACCTAGCTCACACCCCCCAGTTACACTCACACCTACACAGTCACACACGCTCACTCACTTGCGGTCAGGTCCTTGGATTCTCCCTTGGTGACCGAGCCTGACACGATGGAGACGAGGCTCCTGCGCCAGCGCGTCCCCAGCGCCTCCCCGTGCTCACCTCCGCCTGTTCCTGAAGACGCTGAGTGTGCTCTCCTGGCTCCACACCCAACACCCGTGCCTTCCCCGGCCGTGGGAGTCAGGGTGCCTCTTGCTCTGGAGTCCAGGAACCGTCCTTGCTCTGCCTCGTCAGGATGTCACGGCCATCGCCGTCAGAAGAGGCCGGTGTGGCTGCTGAGCGCGCGGTGCAGGCAGCTCTGCGGTGCAGGGGCGGTGCTCGCGGGAGAGGCAGCAGGAGGTGCCACGTCAGTTCAGGGCAAGTCCTGAGCACAGGGACTCGAGGGTCTGGCCCCGTCTCCAAGTGCAGGCCCTTGCACACCTGCCCCGCGCCCCCACACTGAGTGGACACACGTGGTCCGTGCTGCAGTGCCACCTGCAGCTGCGCCTCTGAAATGCAGGTGCGCGTTCTCGGCAGGTGCTCCACTCGGTGCTCCACTCGGCTTTAACCAGCTCCCTGTGTGGGGAACAGACCGCAGGCCAGCCGAGGTGGCGCTTGGCATTGTCCCAGTGGCAGGAGCTTGCCTTCCACAGGAAACCGCGCCGCCTGTGACCACTCGTTTATCCCAGCGTCTCCTCCTGAAAAGACTGGTCGGCAGCACATTTCCTAAAGCTGGACAGGTCCACTTGGGACAGTCCCCAAATGCTGATCCTCACATGTCCTGCTCTGTTCTCCAACCTGCACACGACAGTGGACGGAGGGAGGTGTGGGAACTTCCACAGGGTGAGTACTTTACTCCCATGGCGATTTTCAACCTCATGACCAACCTGAGATGTGTGGGTTCTCAACTGCTTTAAAGGACAGAGCAGAGTCGGCCTGGTTTGACACTGTAGCTGACAAAGGCCAGGATCCGTCCAGCTGAACCTCAGCCTGGGGGCTTCAGTGGCATATCTGTCCCCCACTGCCTTCCCTAGGGGTTGGCACAGGTTGTGCAAAGAGTTAGGGTGGGCAAATTTTAGCAAACTGAGCATGGGTAGACATCTTCAGAATTTTACTTCCTAAGATTGATTTGATTGACATTTGCAAGGCAGGAGGCTGAGGCAGGTGAGCTGGAGTGGATGCACGGATGGGGAGAAGGGACAGGACGCCCAGCAGATGAAGGAAAGCTGCTCCCTCTCATCTTCTGCCACGCTGTCCTCCTCTGTCCTCCTCTTGGTGAACCTCACAGATTGACGTTGTCCTTGGACTGTTGGCCTGGTTTGTATTTCAGCCTCCCTTCTAGTCCTGAAGCTTTATTGTGGAACTCAGCTGGAAGGGTGACCTACCAGCCCTGCCTCAACCCCCATCTGGAGGTTGTTTGGAACAAGTGCAGCAGCACGTCTCACAGTGTGCACAAAGAGCCCTGCACACAGGCCATACGGCCACCTCCTCTGCTTTCTCCTTGACTCTCTTAATGGCTCTTCCCACTTGGTGCATTTCTTCTGCAGGGCCACCTGCACCAGGCTCACCTTCAGATACAGAGTGCATCCTGATGCTGTTACAAAGAGGGACATGTGGACCTCTGTGGATTCCCTCAAGGGACATTATTGTTATCTATGACCTGCCCTCGCTTCCAGGAGTCAGTGCAAGAACATGCTGGAAGCCACAACATCATGAGAACTTATGAGCAACTGAATGTCTTTCAGAGGGAAAGAGAGAAAAATTTTCCTTTCACTTCAAGTATTTATCTCCAACTTCAAAGAAAGAAATGTTTTCCTCAGTACCAGTAAACATGCTCAGGTGGAGTCCTACAGAATATATAATGCCCACCTGGGAATATCCAAAGTACCCTGTCTGCCGTGGGCAGGAGCCAGTTCACCCAGCCAGGGTTCCACAGGAGCAAGTCTGCCTCCACTTCCATAGAAGCATGGAAGTGCTTCTCTTGGGGTACTTTGGATTTGCAGAATGGTTTTTTTCCTTTTTGAAGTGTTACATTAATCAAAATGCCTTCTGAGCTCAGACAGCACGCGACACGGTTGTTTTCAGTTTTCCATAGCTCATCTCCAAATTCCTTTTGCATCTGAAAATTGAACATTCATTTTTCATAACTATGCCAAGGTGGTAGATATGATATTGAAATTCTTTCTTACTGCCAATTTACTATTTTTAGATCTTTTCTTAGATCATCTCAATGCAAGCATGATGAGCCCATATACAATTCTTCACATAATCATAAAACTTCATTGAATACTCATGTAAGTTTACTAGACATCTAGAATATATTCCAAATAATAATATACTTTGCTTGAAAAGCTTGCATATCTGTTATAAATAAGACATGCACAGAGAAAGAAAATCACATTTAAATTGCTCATGAAATCAGTGAAGAAAAGGAGCAGATATTTGAGGCAGCAGCAAGCACAAGCCCTGACACCCAGCAGAGCCTACTGGAGACTGGGAAGGGAGGCGCCCAGGCGGCTGAGGGACAGAAAGTGAGCAGGGGCAGCTGGGGACGATCCCTGACCCAGAGAAACAGAGCAGTTACCTGCAGGGCAGCTGCACCCTGTGATCCCAACAATCCTGAAGGCCCACCCCATGCTGAGGATGCAGTAGAAGCCTGATGTACTGAGAGGCTGATAATCCAGCACCTTCAAACATCCTGCCTGTTAGCCCAGGACACAGAAGTCAGACAAATTTTCCATATTAGGAAGTGATTTGACCATTTAAACTTTCAGTGCACTTTCAGGTATTTGAAGTATCTTAGCTTGATCTATTGGTGAAAAGCAAGGCCACCAAGCACATCCTCAGAGGTGACCTTTGCTTGAGGCCAGCGTTCTGCTGAAGGAGAGCTCTCAGATGCGGCACTCTTCTGCTCCTGGGTGCATGGTTGATTTTGGCAGGGGTGCAACTTCACTATAGTGTGAAGCCAAAGGCTAGTTACCAGAAGGAACAAATTTGGTACTTGGCATAAGTCAACTTGATTACTTGAGTTAGCAAGAGGATAGAAACTTAAATGTGATGAAGCTAGAAATGGGCAAACACAATTTCCAATGCCTGCCCAGTTCCTCCTGAAGGCACGCTGAGCTTGTCTTCCTCCTGTGGTCTGTGCACAATGGAAGAGCAGGGTCGGTACAAACCCGTGATCTTTTCTATAGTTAGACTCAGGCGGACACACACCAAAGGTCTACCCTGTACTGCAGAGAAAACTCATCAGTAGGTTGGCAAATCGAGTGCTTTCCAGACTGAATGACAGGCAGAGGGGCCCACGATCACCACTTCTATGCGATAATTAATGAAACTTCTAGAAGATACTAAAGCATGTGTGTGTACACATATGCACACTTGTTATCAACCTGCAATAATTAGGGCAATGTGATGCTCACGTAAGGCCAGAAGTAGCCACCAGTGGAGCAGAGCAGAGGCTGGGGACGCATCCTATCCTCATGGTCCACTGGGCTCCACCAAGGGAGCCAGGGCACTTGAGTGGAGAAGGCCTCGTGTACTAAACAAATGGTGGCAGCTTTGGAGGTTAGAAAAACCTACAGTATGACCTCACAGGATCCATGAGGTTTCACTCAAGTAGATCCCAGAGGTGCATGTGAGTTGAGACCCCAAGGACCTCGTCAGTTAAATGAAGGGTGAGACGTGTGCACAGACTCCACCCACCTGCTACAGAGTAGGAAAGGCTTGGAAAGTGGACAGAAGAGGACTGAACCTAGAATGAGTGAATAAAACAGTCAGGAACACACAGAAGACAAAACCAACAAGACAGGGCGAGACATCTGAACTGACGCCATGCCCAGGAAGCTGCTTCACTTATTCTACTCACAGGAGAAGGTGCGCATCACCAGGAGTCGTGAGAGAAGTGCAAGTTACAGCCCAGCGACACACCACTGGAATGGCTTAGTGCTAGAATCTGACATTGCCGAGGGCTGGCACGAGTGTAAGAGAGCTGGAGCCTCTTGCATGGCTCGTGGGAGTGTGATCTGGTAGAGCCACGGGGCAGAACATCCTGGCAAATTCAGAACATCACAACAAGTAGTTCTCACATGACCCCAGCACCTTTAGCCCTATATATCTATTCAAGAAAAATAAAAACATATTTCCACAGAAAGACCATTATCCAAATGCCTGAAGAAGCCTTGTGCATAGAAGGCAATAATCAACAATGTCCCACGCAAGTGACAGGCGGATATGTGCTGGCACACCCACACAATGGAGTGTCACTCATTAGTGAAAAGAGGAGAATCACAAGTCCTGCAGGCTGTCACATAGATGACCCCAACAAGTGAGCGGATGAGCAAATAAGCCAGCCAGGCAAGAGGAAGGTGGCAGGCTGAAAGGTCCAACTCAAGGTCCAGGCAGAAAACAAAATCACAAAGGAAAAAGGCAGACGGGATGGACAGGTGACTGGCCTCAGACAGAACTGGGAAGTGGCCTGGGCTGCCAAGGGACAAGAGGGAGCTCCTGGGTGTCAGGCAGCTGGAAAGCTGGGCCACCGGAAAGCGGCACAGCTGCATGCCTCTCTTGGAAATCTTTGAGCCATACACTACAATGGGTGAATTTTATAGTATATAAATTATTCATCAATACGCTGTTTAAAACCACAGTGGAGGATCTGAAAGCTATTTAAAGAGATCTGAATTTTCCAGAGTCCAAGAGCAACTGGTTTGTTCTGTGCTTTGATCTGCGATGTATTTACACGGGTGTTTTTTAGTATCATGTTTTCAGAAAACAACTTTTTATGATGAGGTCAAGGCGATGTGAAAATGGGTGGGGATGTTTGTTTAAAAACAGGTGAAAAATAAAAGTATTAAGACATAAATTAAATAACTGACCATTGAGATTACAATGATTATATTTATCACTCATTGAAGCATGTTTTAGTGGCTTTCAAAAGATGTTAGTGTCTCAGTATTCACATCCCTATAAAATAAAAAAGAAACGTACTATGAGGATCAACCACAACCCAGAAGCAGTTTCTGAAATTTTGTCAGAATGGACAGTGTGGCTGTGACCGATAGACCATTGAACCAACGAGGCCCCCATTGTAGTAACAGACCCACCAGAACTGCGTCCTATACTCAAACTGTCTGGCAGTCCCTGGCTAGCCACGTGGCTTGGTCCCTGGGCACCCAGAGATATCAAAGCCTAAGGATGCTCAAGTCGTGTTGTGGTTGGATCTGTAATGTCCGCAAAAGCTCATGTGTTGAAAGTCAGATCCCCAATTTAGCAAGATTCAGAGGAAAATATTCAATCATAGAAGTCTTCCCTCAGTGTATTAATCCACTTGATGGATTAACAATTTGAGTGACTACTTGGATAGTACCTGAGGCGGGTGGGCATGGCTAGAGGCAGTAGGTCACTGGGGGCTGTCCTTGGGACCCTGCCTGTCCCTGGCCCCTCCTCTCTCTTCCTCTTGGCTTCCCAGCGGCCGTGCGCTGAGTCACTTTTGGGTGGCATGCTGTTCTTCTACAAAGCTTCTGTCTTGGGGACAGCTTCCCATGAATGCAACCCTCTCAAACCATGGGCCAAAATAAATCTTTCCTCCTCTGAGTTGTTCTTGACAGGTGTTTTGGCCACAGCAACAAAAAGCTGAGATGTCAAGTGAAGTGGCATTCAACTTGCCTGTAACTTACCCACGTCCTCCGACGTACCGTGAATCTTCGTGAGATCACTCGTGAGATGCTCCGCAAGGCAGAATCCCATGTAAACCTCCATACGGTGCCGTCCAGAGAACAATGGCAGCAGAGTCTGCACGTGCTCGGGGCAGACCGTTCTTCTTTCCTGAACATTTTCGTCTGCGGATGGTGGAATCCGGGGGGCAGAACCTCTTGATCGAGAGCCCCACTCTCCTTGCAGTGAGTCCAGGCTGGTCTCAGGGGACTTCCCCGTGGGGCAGGCCCGGCTGCTTCAGTTCACCTGCTTCACGACTGGCCCACCTGTCTGGGTGGAAATGACCCCCGTGTTGCCTCTGCGGCACTTGATTACCAACCAGCTCGCAGGGTGTCGCCCAGCTGGGAGGCTGAGGAGTCTGTTCTAGTCAGCGTTTTTGCTGTGACCAAATCACCTGACAAGAACAATTTGAAGGAGGAAGAGTTTCTATGGGGCTCATGATTTCAGAGGCCTCTGTCCAGAGACAGCCAGCCCCACTCCTCGGGGCTTGAGATGATGGGGAAGATCAAGGTGGAAGAGAGGTGGAGGAAAGCCGCTCAGGACATGCCACCAGGAAGAGACAAAGTGCAGCCCAACACGGTCACCCGTGTCCTGCAGCCCCTCCCTCCCTGCCTGCAGTCACCTCCCAGCCGGTCCGTGTTGGTGGGTTAAGGCACTGATGAGGTCCAGGTCTCATGGCCCAATCATTTCACCTCCAGACCCTCTTGCACTGTCTCACGCCTGTGCTGTTGGGGACGCCTCACGTGGAAGCCACAGCCTGTGCCCGGGACAGGGGAGAGCCTGGCACTGGCTAGCAGCCAACAGGGGTCCCCGGACGGGGCCGCCTCTTCAGTGCAGCCTCTTCCCTTCACCTTCTTTAGCAATCCCATCCCCCACGTAACTCAGAAGTGAGGAGGTGGAGTTCTGGGAAGTCGAGGGACATGGAGACACAGCCGGCTGTCCTCTGCTGGCCTCCAAGTTGTCTGACCTCCTCAAAACCACTTTCCCACTTGTACCACAAAGTTTCCTTTTAAGGTAAGTCAGGAGGAAAGCGGGGAAGTTCTTGCCGAGCCCCGGCTTTGGTCTGGTGTGAAGGTCCTGAGAGCTTCTGCTCACTTTCCCTGTGCACCAGAAGAAAGTCCACGGTTAAGTGTGGCAGGGCAGGTGAGCTCTTGGGTTCTAACAGGCCAGGGACTTCATGAAGTGCACACTTCAAAACAGGACTCCAGGAAGGAGCAAGGAACTCCAACAACCCACTCGGTTCTGTTAAGAAAATCACCAGAGGCCCAGTGCTCAGGTCATGGGTCCCTAAGTGGATGGTCAGTACCTTGAGGAAAGGGAGTGCCCGGCAGGGGTGCCACATTCCAGCATCAGGACACACGCTTCCACATGCAGGAACTGGCCTTCAGTTTTCCTCAAGTTCCTCTTTGTGGTTAAAATTTCCCGTTTTTATTTAAGTTCCTATTGCAAAAACAGCTTCCTGATCATAATGGTCAATCTTGCTAGAAAAGTGAACAAAGAGTGAGACTCTAGACCCCGCCACCAGGCACTGCTCCACTTGGACATGGGGCCTGCCTGCAGCCTGCTGGAAGCCCAGGGATCTGCCCTTCTGCGGGGTCATGTTTGGGCTGGAGAAGGTCAGGGTGTGTTCCCAGCCCTTCACTGAGCACATGAAAACTCCTGTGGCTCTCACAAGGTGGGTGGAAATGAACTCTGCCCAGAAACGGTGCCTTGGTGTCCTTGTGGGGCAGCCATGCCGTGTGAGGGCTTCAAGTGAGGACCGCCTCTGCGAGTCTCAAGCTCAGAATGTTCTGGGGACTCCCACACGGGGGCACCTGGGAAGGTGGGTGCAGAGGAGCAGGCTGCCAGTCACTGTGGGGGGTCCCTTCCCAGGCCCAGGGCAGGGCCCTCACCACGTTCATGGAGCCTGGGAGGGCTCACTGCCTGATTCTTTAGTCTTCCACGTCTGGGAAGTCACAATCAGTGCCCTAGAGTCCTCGCTGCTCTGAGTCAGGTCACTGGTAACCTCTGGGCGGCACCCGGGGGCAGGAAGAATGTCCAGAGGGCAGGGCGATTCTGAACTCAAGGTCATCATAGTGTTGGTGGGTTCTGTACACCTGCTTTTGGTCCCCAAACTGAAGATTCATGGTGCCAACGGCTGAAGTTTAGCAGGGTCCTCACCCAGAGTGAAGCTGAGGCCAGCAGTGTTTGGAGATGAAACGAGGAGGTCTCTGAACCAGGGAACCAGGGGCCTCATTTCCATCAATTCACAGCCACAGCTGTATGCTTTGCTAAGTTACCACATGTCCAGTATCACTTTAAGATCTGATCTTAAAACCAAACCTAATTCTTTAACATAGGTGACATAAATCCGTCGACTTCGTCTGCCATCTCAACTCAGCAGGCTGATTAAATTGGGGTGATCTTATCAGACAGAATGGGGTGTCCTCAACTTCGATGACTCTCAGGGCCAGGTTTGTGTCTCAGCACACTGGCCCATGGTAATCCTGAGGTGGAGTCATCAAGCTGGCCAAGTGGCCAGCTTGATCAATTTCCTGTGATCTACAGACCCAGGAGGCAGCACGGAAATGCTGGTCACCAAGGAGGCGTGGTGTGGACCTTGAGGTTTCACATGGTTTCTGCCTTTAAGTGAGGACATACCTGACTTCCAATGGAAGAATCAGGCCTGGTGTCCAAGCGGAGACTGTACAACCCTGTGCTGGGGCCAAGGGGTACAGCTGGCCAAGGCATCGAGGGGCAGCATCACCTGGGACACCACTGGACACTCCTGCCAAGCAGTTTCCTTCTGGCTCCAGGACTAACCCAGCATCCGAGAGGAATCCCTTGCTTTCTCCTGGAGAATGGCTATGCCCACCCAGGAGGATTTCCCGGTTTGAATGTGACATTTACGATCAGGATTTGAGTGTGCTGCTCTGCGCTTGCTCTAACCAGGCACTAACCAGGCACGCACAGATTGCAGCAAGTACCAACTGCTATGCACAGAGAGCCACAGAAATAAAGTTACTTTTGCCCTGTGAATTTAAAAAAACTATCAGATCAAATTATCGTTATTCACAAATGTGAGAATAATGGCAACGAATGTTCTAATTTGTCCTTCGCACTGGTTGCGCAGGGACCGCTTGCCGTGCTGCGCGTGTCCTCATGGTGAACAGGGGTGTTTAATGAGATGTGGCAAACACATTAACCTTGAGGAAAAAATAATGACTAAAGCAAATTGTGTAATTTTTATCTTTATCATTACGATGCTGTTTGGGGGAAATAATTGCCTAATAATTTCGCCACAGGAGCAATCAAGTGGGAATGGAGGATGACTGATGCAGGTTTGATGTGGAGCTGCAGATGCCTGTACGCCCCTGCCGTCCTTCTCTGGAAGCAGCTCTGGTGATTACCTGGGATGCCGTGGAGGCGGGGAGGCTGGGGAGAAGATGGTGATAGAGGTGGTTCTGGTTCAGCTCTGATCTGTGAGCAGTTGCTGAAGTCGTGCTGGAAAACTGAAGAGAAGGCTATGGGCACCTGGACTCGAGGGGACAAGGCCGTTCCTGCCCTTTTATGCCCAGGTCTGCCCTGCACTTCAGGACAGATGGTCATCAGCGGCTGCTTTAAAACACACCTGCAAATTCTTTGGCAGTTCTGCCCTCAAGAGGGGGGTGGACATGCCCTCCCCGTGGACCTGGGGGAGGACAAGTGTCTTGAGGAATGGGCTCCAATAGAAGTGCCTCTTACAGAGGAGCCAGCAGCAGAGGCCATGCAGCCTCCTGTCTCTGGACACTCGCCATGAGGGCCACATTGCCAAGGAGTGAGAATCCTGGGCCACAAGGAAAGCCACCTGGTGTTCAAGCAGCAGCCCTGCTCGGGTCCCAGCTCACAGCCAGGAGGATGGCGTGCCACTGGCTGGTGGCAGCCACAGAAGTCCTCAGGAGGATCACCTCACCAGACTCAGCAGGCCACAGAGCCACCAGGACCCTGGAAGCTCATGGCAGGGGCTTCCTCACCCTCAATGTCTCTGCAGGTTGCTACACTGCTGTAGGTAGCACAGACTCGCCCTTGTTCCCATGGTGCCTGCAGGAGTGCACAGAGAGCTGGGGATGGCTGCTCCAGGAACTTCACTCCATGTGCATTCTCCCATGGGCATGAGAAGATGCCTCCCATTTGGGGATAAGAAAAGGGACATGCACAGTGTTCCAGCTCTCCAGGGGCAGTGCTAGTGGATGTGTCTAGAAAATGCACAAAGTGGCCTTCCAGTGTGTCCTGGAGATGACCCAGTCCCGCTCACTTGGATAAGGAAGGAAGGCTAGGCATCCACTAGAAGCTTTTCGTAAAACCCACGCATTTGGTGGTATTTCCCTCACCCTAGTTCTGCAGGACTTCCCTGATGTGGTCCTTCATGGACAGGACAGGAATGAACCCCCAGGTGGGCTGTTTGCCCTGTACACATGGTCGCCACCATGCCCGGCCACACACGGATTCTTTTTCCAGAAAGAGATGGATCTTAGTTTTCTCCTCCAGATGGTCCAGTGATCTCAGTCAGGAAGGATGGCTCCCTACCACCAGCAGCCTGGCTCGTCTCCAGTGACACCTTTACAACCTCGTGGAGCCCACAGGTGCTGATTGTATCAAGAATTCAAAAAGCACCTGTGAAAGAGAAGGTGAAATGAGTGAGAGGAGTCAGAATGTAACAATATTACAAAAGGAAGATTTTTTTCTGTGAAATCTGTGGTCTAAAAGACATCTGGGCTCAGCAGGTTTGAAATGGAAACATTACAAAGGAAAACAACTTTGAACCCAAGTTTCTGTATTATAAAAGTATTAAATTTCCAGATTTCTTTATTCTACTAAGAATCTGAATGTACCAAAAATAAATAAATAAATAAAGATCAAGCACTTCTTTTTATCTGAGTTAAAAAGCAAACAACAATAGGAAAACCATGACTCTGAGTTTAAACTTTCAGAAATGAGAAACAACACGCTTCCAAATAAGAACCGAGAATTAATACGTTCCCAACCTTAATAAGTCAAAGCTGTTTGCAAAACTTGGTTTTGATGTTGACATTTCAGAAACCACCCTATTTATCAGCACTGAGCATTTATTTTTCATGAAGCAATGCTATATGAAGTTGGAATAAATACATCAGAGCCACCAAGGGTGTGTACTGTTTTCATTTGCATTAAAATAGCATATGGAAAAAAGGCATTTATTGGCTGCCTTCTCAAGGACTGAGCTTAACACCATTAAGTTAGTTTCACAAAATCCAAGATGAAGACATTGAAAGAAAACCTCCATAGAGTAAACAATGCTGTCCCACGTTTATGAAAGTGACTAATCTAGAGTAACGATATCAATAGCAGCTTCAGCAGTGCTTGATTGGCCTGATTCTTTCCACGGTGTGAAGCACACTACTCTGGCCGCTGGGGGTCTGGAGATATGCACAGGAGAGCCAGGCTCTGTGAGGTTTCTACCCTGGTGCACCAGCTTTGTCACTCCAGGCAGACCCCCTGGAGTAGGGCAGGCTCTGGGGCACTGGACCCCACCGGAGAGGCCTGCACTGCAGTGGCTGAAGCTAAAGACAGGTGGCAGCACTGGGCCAAGAGTGGGCGTGGTGCAGGCACTGGACATGGAGCCACAGGGCCAGAGAGCAATGGGATGCGCGTGAGAGCAGCCCTAGGCCAAACTGGCCAGAGCGTGGTGAAGGGCCCACAGAGGACAAGAAGCAACGAGGCCAGCCAGTGCAGGGCTGTTTACAACACAGCCTTCTGTCTTCTTGCCAGGGATCCAGTTCATCGTCCTATTGACTCTTCTGAGCTATAAAGGATGCCTGTTTCTCTAGAATCATCTTGAAGAATCAGACTTCATCTCTGCACTTGGGGATTACAGAGCAGCCATTTGAGCCTCCATAGGTGACTGCTTGCCTAGCATACCCAAGGCCCAGCATCTGTCCTCAGCATCTCACAACAAAGAGGAAAAGAAAGTAAGAGAAAGGCCACAGAAACTTTAATAAAAGACAGGCACTGATTAAGCTATGCTTGAGGGTGGAGAACGATTCATGCACATGATTTCGTAGTCACTGAAACAGCATTTACACCTGTCTTAGTTGGGTTGCTGTAACAAAATACCAGAGACTGAGTAGCTTAAGCAACAAAAGTTTATTTCTCAGAGTTCTGGAAGCTGGAAGTTCAAGCCTGGGGTCCAGCATGGTGAGTCCAGTGACGGTGACCCTCCAGCTCCAAAGCCTCCTCCAGGTGTGTCCTCATGAGGTGAAAGATGGGAGAGACGTCTCCAGGAACATCCAGGTGGGTTCCCTCTCTGTCCCGGTCACCTCCTGGGCTTTCCCAAGAGCATCACGTTGGAGGTGAACTTCAGGAAACGCAGAAACTTAGTCAAACAAGATCTTTGTCACAAAACTCAAGATTAAGACATTGAAAGAAAACGTTCTTTTGGGGTGGTCAGAAATGGTTCTATTGGGTAAGGAGGAAAACATGAAGTAAAATACTAAATTCTATTCTGAGGCAATGAATTTCACTGTAATAAAATAGCCTCAGTGTGAAAGGCTGAAGGTGCTCGAGACACATCCCATGTCTGTCTGCCCCGGCTCTCCCTTGGCCTCGTAGCTCCTACCACACACAGAGGACACAGGGCAGCAAATGTCCCTTGACCCTCGGCCACCAGAAGTGACCCTGGGATGTTCAGTACCATAAACACCATATACTAGGATTTTTAAAAGCAGAAATTGTAAAATATGTTTTTAAAACATGTGCATAAATAAGAGGAGAATCAAGCGTATGATCATTGAAATCAAAGTTTATGAAGTGACCAGCATGGAGCTCGATGCTTCCCTAGGCTGCCTGGACCTGCCTGCCAGGTTGTGAGCGTCTGAGCAGAGTGAGGTGGGAGCGGGTCAGGCAGAAGCCCCCGAGCCCCGTGCTCCCAGGCCCCACCTCTGCCCCGGAGCCGGAGAAAGAACGGGTATGTGCTGTTCTTGTTTTCCCCTTTAAATGTTTGCAAATACAAACTAAAGGAATAGAATTTTAAAAAAAGAAACCAAATCATTAAAATGACACAGTTGATTAAAGAGTGTATCAACTATAGCTAAGGAAAGAATTAATAAACTGGAGAAATAGATCAGAAGATGTTTCAGAGGTAAATACATCTAAAATATGAAAGAAATGCAGAGTACAAAACCAAACATTTTCTAACATATTTGATGTGGTATATAAAAGTTTTGTTTATTGTACTTAAGTATGTTAATCAATCTGAAATTCTACAGATATTTCTGAAGATGAATTATGAAAGGATCATAATCTAGGAGTAAAGAATAAAAATACTGAAAAATGGTCCTGATTCTGGCGACGCCTTTGTGGCCCAGGAGAGGAGCATCTGATTGGACATGCAGATTCCTGATTAAATATTAAAACTTTGCTTATCTTGACTAAATCAAAATGTGATGTTTCCATAACCAAAAATGCAATAAATGAAGTTGAAACACAAAGAGAACAGAAAGAATAAATGCACTGAGTATATTTTTTAAACTCTGTAACTCAGAAGACAGTGGAATCTCACCCCGAGGCCAGTGAGTGCAGGAAGATGTGCCCCACCCAGCAGCACTCTGTGCAGGCCCCGGCCAGCCAGGTCAGGGCGAGTCCTGCTCTCTGGTGAGAATACATACACACCGCGGTACAGGCAGCATTTTTGCAATACCCAACAGGATGGAGAGGTCCCAGAGCGCCTGCTAGATACCTAACTCCTGGAATTTCACACCTCCCTCAGAGATGGCCTTATGCATACCTTCAGGGAAATGGTAAACTGTGCTCCAGAGAGTGTGGGGATCACATGAGAGATGGGCCCGTGATTAATGTTAATTAGAGTGGAAAAACACATTTTGAGAATTTAAATACCTGAAATGTGAACGAGGATATCATGAAGATTCCTTTTGTTAGGGGTTCTTGAAAGCTTCTTGAGAAATCCGGCATATTGTGAGGGGTACCAACAAACATAAGTGAACAATAAGCATGCAGAGGCCGAGGGCAACGTATTTTGACAGAG
This sequence comes from Geosciurus inauris, assembly GCA_004024805.1. Taxonomy (NCBI): domain Eukaryota; kingdom Metazoa; phylum Chordata; class Mammalia; order Rodentia; family Sciuridae; genus Geosciurus; species Geosciurus inauris. The sequence continues at coordinate 29,711 of PVHX01012727.1, forward strand.
GTGGGAGGAAGGGATTGTGGTGGTCCATGGCAGTGGGCTCAGCTGTGTCTGTGGGAAGTTCTGTTTGTTTAGCAAAGGGGAGGAAGGGCAGGCATGGGGACTAACATGTTCATTAACTGGTTGCCACAGGCACAGGTCTCTGTTATAGGACTGCCAGCCTCAAAGTCAGACGTTTAGGACTCATTCTGTACATCACTCCTCGTGGCTCAAGGGCAGGTTGAACAGGCGCCACGCAGGCACACAGGAGTGAGTCACTGCTTGGGAGACAAAGGCCCTGTGGGTAAGCAAGGGTCCAGCTGAGGATGGACCAATGTGGGACAACATGTGCCCATCATCATGGTGTCGCTCGGAGCTTGAGAGCCTTCTGGCGGCCTGTCCATGTCTCCAGCCCCTGAGGCAGCCATCTTCCATTTCACGGTTTTCCTTTTCCAGAACGTCATGCAGTCAGAACACATGATGTGGTGGCCCTTCCATTGGCTTCTGTGTTAGTCGGCTTTTTGATGCTGCAACCAGGAGACCTGACAAGAATAATTTTCAGGAGGAAAGTTTATTTGCGGGGTCACAGTTTCAGAGGCCTCAGTCTACAGACAGCTGGCTCCATCCCTTGGGGCTCGAGGTGAGGCTGGACACCATGGCAGAAGTGTGTGGTGGAGGAAAGGGGCTCAGCAGATCACACCAGGAAGCAGAGGGGGACTCCTCTCGCCAGATACAAAATATAGACCCCAAAGTCCACCTCCTCCAGCCACGCCCTACCAGCCTTCAGTTAGCACTCAGTTAACACATCAGGAGACGAATTCACCAATGGGCTAAGGCTCTCGTAACCCATCCTCTCTCCTCTGATCCTTCTTGTGTTGCCTCCCACATGAGCTTTAGGGGGACGCTTCGCATCCAAACCACAACGGCTCTTCCATTTGCTAACATGCACTTGAGCTTCCCTCAGCTTGCTCATGGCTTGGAGGTTTATCTATCCATCTGGTGCTGGGTGATGGTCTACTGTCAGTGTGCCTGGCAGCCCATTCGATTCGTCACTCACTTCCAGAAGGACAGCTTGGGTGCTTGCAAGTTTTAGCGATTATGTTTAAAGTTGTTATAGACGTCTGGGTGCAGGTGTCTGTGTGGATTTAAGTTTTTAGCACCAGTGGGTTAACACCAAGGTTGCTGGATGATATGATACCAGAATGTTTAGTTTTGTAGGAAACTTCCAAAACGTCTTCCGACGTGACCGGTCTTCCTGCACCCCCCCAGCAATGCATGGGGGCTGCTTCTACATTCGTGCCTTCCAGAAACCCCGAGCAGACACAGCAAAAAGCACAGCTGGCCTGTTTATCCAGAAGGAAGAATTTGGAAGTCCATTCCAGGGAACGTGGAGCAGGCCGCCCAGGAAGGGTCAGCGTGAGGCCTTCTGCATGTGGGCCTTTGTGTCCTGTTGGGATCCCCCACACCATGAATTACCCATTCTGGGTGGTGAAGGCTGCTCCTACCTAAGTCGAGTGTGCCTGGGCCTCTTTCCTCATGCTGGAATTTTCTCAGCATGGACTACATCTATTTTCTGCAAATTGACAGGGAGCTGTCTGGCTTCAGAAGGTGGTCCCAGGGTGGTCAGGGGGCCAAGTGAGGCCAGCTGGGTGCCACCCAGGGTGGAGGCTGAACTCGATTTCCCCAGTGCCTGTCTGGCTGCCTACTCTCATGGTATTGTTGGTGTTCTGGACTTTGGGCCATTCCCATAGGACGACGGCTCATTGTTTGGATTTGCATTTCTGTCGACAGACAACGTAGAACATCATTCCATGTGCCTCTTCACCAACCACCATCTTTCCAGCTGCGCCATCTGTCAGGTCTTTGGCCCACTATCCAGTCTGGTTTTCTGCTTAATCAGGATTATGGTTGAGCTTTAGGAGTTCTTTGTAAATTTTGGGTAACTTTCCTTTATAAGATAGCAAGTCTTTTGCAAATATCTTCTTCAATCTAGGGCTTGTGTTTTCATTCTCTTAACAGTGTCTTCTACAGAGCAGACACTTGTAATTTTAAGTAAGTCCAACTTATCAATTCTTTCTTTCATGAATCACACTTTTGGTGTTATATCTAAAAAGTTATGGCCAAACCAAAGTTCGTTTAGATTTTCTTCTATGCTGTCAGCCAGTTGCTTTGTACTTTGGAGTTTACCTACAGCCTGTGAGACATGCTAGGTTAGTATTTGTGAAGGGTTTGAATTTCTAACTTAGTTATTTGAAATAAGTTTTCTTATAAGACACTGGGAAGCAACATTGTAAAATTTTAGTGAATGTTTAATAAATGAAAAAAGATTGAACGAATGAATAAGAATATATTGTTTGTTCACAAGGAATTTTTGTCCCTATTTTTATTAACAGTAATAATGTTTTTAGGATCAATGTTTTCAGAAATCATAGTATCACATTCCATTGAAGTGTTTAGTGATACATTGCATTTATTGTTAAATGTAGATTTTCTGTTTTTTTTGTACTTAGGTCTGATCTTTTAAATTATTTAAGGGATAACACTGAATGGGTGAATAGAGTCGTTTACAATTCATTTTGCTCTTTATTCCATAATCTCTGTGATGTTTTCTGACTCCTGGGTCCACCCTCAGCCATCTGAGTCCTTGGCCACCCCAGGTAGAGGTGGCCGAGGGAAGGGCTGGTGCAGCACAGGGTGATTCATGACCCAACGTCTTCAGGAGTCTACTGGGTCAGAATCGGGCTGTGACTGACAGGAGGAGGCCCCGCCCCCGCCCGGCCAGGCCACTGTGGCCTGTGATTCCCACAGAAGTCCAGTATCTGGCTTTGCAGGTTGTTCTCGGCCCAGGCACTGTGCAGTACTGAGTGCTGCCCAGACACTGGCGCTGGCCCCGGGTGAACCAGCGTGTCCTTCTGGGCGTTGGCAGGCAGAGCGCTTGCTTCTCCTCGGGTGACCTCCCCCTTCAGATGCCTTCCATATGCCTTTGCTTTGCCTTTATAACATTCTCCTTTCGCATCATGCAAGTCAAATAAGGAAATCCTCATCGATCCCACATCTTCTCTTCCATCTGCCGGCCAAACAGCTGCAGCGAAGCCTGCCTGCAAGCACAGTCCCCGTGAGAGATTTTAGGGCACTGAAAGTCACAAAACAAACCAAAACTGGTCAACCTTAGGGCTTGCATTTGCTTATAAGCTAAAAAGAGTTCATATCTAAAAAAGCAATTAGAGAAGCAATGCTGTTGTAACTTGGGTCTTACGAACAACTTTTCAAAAAATTGCCAACAGAATGAGATGAAGCTCATTCTGCTCCTCAGACGCTCTCAGAGTTGGCCTTTCCAGGGGACAAAACTCCCTGTGAGCTCTGCTCAGTGGGACCAAGCAGGAATGGCTTCATCTCTGCCAGGTCCCCGCATTCCTGTGTAGCTGAGGGATGTGATTTCTCCAGGGTCTGAAGTCACCTGTGATGTGCTGTCGTCCACGAAGGCATCAGAGGTTACTGGAGAAAAAGCTGTTAGTAAGAAAGGCTCCTTGATCTTATGGAACACACAGTCAATGGAGAAGGTGGTTTTTTAAACAGATGAAGAAGAAGAATCTCATTTCAAGAAAATCCCATGTAAAGAAAACTGGCCAACTGGGCGGGCCTTGTGGTGCCTTGGTGGAGCGGCCCACAGAAGCAAGGGGACACACACCAGAGCTGGCCCTCTTCTGAGGTCACCTCCTCCCGCGGGGGCTGCAGCCTCGGTGTGGAGCTTCTTTTCTTCACTTGCTGGTCAGTCATAGGATTTTAGATACAACTAAAGTCCAGGAGATTTGTGCTTCCATTTGCCAATCTGACACACACGTCTCTCACCTGGGCTGACATCTAGGAGCACGTGCTGCGGTTTACAGATCGTGCCCTACAGGCTACACACCAGCATGTGGCTGAACAATGGGTCGTCCGTATGTTAGGTTTCAGTATAGAGAACAAGAAAAGAACGAGGAAGAAGCAGGAAAAAGACACAGATTTCTTGATTTAAAGCCATATTTTATGAATTATATTCCCGTGTGTTGGGAAAAACATCACACCAAGTCCCAGAATGGATATTTTTCTTCCCAGAAAGACCACAGCTGAGACCATCTTAAATTCCTGTAAGGCCCATCACAAGAAATACAATGTGTTATGACCAGATATTGATGTTTCCCTCTTCTGCTGTGGAGGTCTAGAGAGCAGGCAGGGGGTGGGTCTGCAGCAATACCTGTTGAATGCGGCCACATCAGAGGGTCTACCCTGAGCAGCTCTCCAGCTCATCGGGGAGGCCGCGGGTTCACCGTGCTGGAGCAGCAGGCAGAGGATGAGGCCCTCTCTGTGTCTGAAGTCGGACACCACAGGGCGGGGGACTGTGACCACACTGAGCAGGCAGGACCAGTCCTTTCTCAGCCTCTGTCACTCATGGGGCTGCATCAGGGTGAATCAGGCGAGTGCAGCACAAACCCTGCTTCTCTCTCCCAGAGCACCCGGGGATTGCTGCTGCCCAGTGAGGAGACCACTACCTGCCAAAGGAGACCAACAAGCGCCCAGCTGGGGTTTGGAGCTCTAGACAAGCTTGGGCCTCCTCTGAGCCATGGCCTGGCCATCTGTCAGCCATGTGGTTTGGGAACATCATCCCATCTTGGTTTCATTTTCCAAATTATAAAATGCCCAGGTACGTAGGCACTCGATAGAGTCACATTTGGTGTGCCCCTCGGTGTCAGCTAGTGCTACAAACCATGCAGCTGCATGCTCACTGTCCCTGATGCCCCTGACGCCCAGTGACTGCTTTGAGGGCAGTGGTCAGTCTCTGCTCTTCCAGGGACTCGGCCTGGAGTTGGTGGGCACCTGCTTCCCCAAGAGCGGACCGCACGTCCTCTGACCCACGACACACAGGCGCTTCCGCTTCAGATCTGCAAGCCAATAGGTTCGGAGGATGAGCGGGCGGGTCTGGACCGCTGCAGGCTACATTGCTGATGTGCATTCGTCAAACTCAGCTGCTGGAATTCTCCATCAGTGCTTTCTACCGATGATACGCTCTTCCTCTCCTCTTGGGATGGTTGAAGCAAATTACATGATCCTCCTCCAAGTTGGTTCTAGGACCCAAGAGACTATAGAAAAATTTAACGTGGTCATGCATTGATTATGCTCTTTCATCTGCAGGGCAGAGAAGGAGTATCTATTTAAATACATTTAGTCTTAGCCTTTCTAATGAGTACAGGATGGCCTGATTGTTTCTTCAGTAGCAACTCCTTTATAACAGATGATGGTAAAAATCTTTCCATATGCTTATTTGCCAGTGAATATCTTCTTTGGTCTGTTTGAATCATTTGCCTAGTTTTTAATTGGATTGTTTATTTTTTTGTTACTGAGTTAAGAGTTCTTAAGATTTTGGAAACAATTTCTTTATCAGGCATGTTTTATAAGTAAATTCTTTAGCCTGTGAATTGTCTTTTCATTCTTTTATTAATTTGTTTGCAAAGCACATGTTTTTCTTTTTTATATTTTTTTAGTTGTTGATGAATTTTTATTTTATTCATTTATTATTTATATGTGGTGTTGAGGCTCAAACCCAGTGCCTCACACATGCTAGGCAAGCGCTTTACCACTGAGTTACAGCCCAGCCCAAGCACATGTTTTTCAGTTTTAATGATGTCCAAACTGTAAACACTTTCATTCATGGCTTTTGCTCTAGGTGTCTATTTTGTTGTTTTTAATATGTCATCACCAAAACCAAAGTGATGGAAATGTCCTGTCTTTCTTCAGGTTTTGGAGCATTACATCTCACACTTTGACCTGCACCCCGTTTGAGTTAAAGCTTTTGCAGGATGCAAGGTTGGTGCTCGGGTCAGTTTTTGCTTAAATGAGGGTGTCCAGTTGCTCCTGCACACTTGGAGGGAAGGTCATTTGACTGTATTTGTGAGTATTTACTTCTGGGCTCTCTGCTCCACTCCTTTATCCTTTGGGCTGATCTTTTACTGGTGCCGAGTTGCCTGGATCCCCACAGCTTTGTATTGATCTTAAGCTGAGTGGTGTCAGGCTTCTGTGTTCTCTTCAGCATTACGGAGGCTGCTCTGGATCATGGTCTCTCTGTGTACATCTGGAAGTCAGGGTATTGATGGGTGCCCACAACACAGCTTGCTGGGATTTTGAATGGGGTTGCTTAAACCTATAGAACATATGTGAAGAAACAACAGTTTAACAATACTGTCTTCCAAAACTTGAATGTAGAATATCTCTCCAACTATTCTTTGATTTCTTTCATCAGGGTTTTGTGGCTTTATGCATATATAGTCTGATAATACTTTCTTAGATTTATTCCTAAGTATTTCTTCTCCTGATGATATGATGATATTGTGTCGTTAGTTTCAAATCCCAATTGGTCATTGTTGGAAAATAAGAAAGCAATTGATGTTTGTGTGTGTGTTAGTCGACTCGGCAGCACTGTGACCAAAGTCCCTGGCAACAGCAACTCAGGCAGGAAACATGTGTTTGGCTCATGGTTGCAAAGGATTCTGTCCATGGTTGGTCCAGTCCAAGGCAGAACATCATGGTGGAAGGGTGTGGCAAAAGAAAGCTGCTCAGCGCATCAAAGCTGGGAAGCAGAGGAGGGAGAAGAGAAAGTAGGGGAGAAGAGGAAACCCTGGCAGCTCCCAGTTACCCACCTCCTCCAGCGGGTCCCACCTCCCAGGGACCCAACGGCTCTCCAATTAATTCCATCAAGTGGATTAATCCACTGATGGGCTCAGAGCTCTCATAGTCCAGACATGGCCTGAGGCTCCACCTCTGGACACTGCACAGCGGGAGCCATGCTCTCCACACATGAGCTTTTGGGGGTCGTACCAGACCAAACCATAACAGTCTGTAAACCTGGTACCCTCTTCTGCTCCCCTGGTGTAAGTAGGGTTCTGCTGTTGTCCTTCGAGGCTTTTTACGTACCAATGCCATCACGTCATCTGCACAAGATGTTTGCGTTCCTCTTCCCCATCTCCATCTCTTCCTCTTGCTCACCATGTGTAACAGCAGCAGCTTGGGATCCCAGAGCAACGCTGAGCAGGAGGGTCTATAGAATTAACTGTGCTGTTCTTGATCTGATCTGTGGCGATTTTATGTCTCCAGTGTTAAGTATGATGTCAGCTGTTGGTGTTGTGCAGATTTAAACTTATTTAAATCTTAAATCTTACTGACACCTCCCATAAGTGTCTATCATTATCAGATTTAGAAGAGTTATCTTGTGTTCTGGTGTGCCAAGAGTTTCAGCCAGGCACAGTCATTAAATTCAGTCAAAAGCTTTTCCTGAAATCATTAACAGGGTCACTTGGATTTCATCCTTTATCCTCTGCCTTGGGGTGATTGCACTGACTTCGATGCTGAAGTTGTCTTGTATACTTGGAAGAAATCTCACTTGCCTGTAGTAGTGATTATTTTCATATATAGTTATATTCTGCTTGCTAATATTTTAAAAGTATTTGGTTTCTATATTTGTAAGAAATATTCATTCTTATTTTTCCTTTATTTAACCATAATACGGTTCTGATTTTATGGTAATATTCATTTCATAGAATAAAATAGAAAGCATTTACTTTGTTTCTCTTTCCTGAAAGAAGTTGTAACAATTGGCTATCCTTCCTTCCTTAAGTATTGTTATTGTTCTTAGGTAAATTCATCTGGATGTGGTGCTTTTGTTTTTGGAAGATAAAAAATTATTGATTAAATTTCTTCAGTCTGTCAACAACTGTTCAGTGATCGGCATGTATCACCCCAGCCTCTCTCTACCTCCCAGCATGTGGAAGCCACTCTCCTCCATCACACTCTTCCACCACGATGTTCTGCCTCAATTCTGGCTTCAAAGAATGAAACTGCCTGTCTGTGGATGAAGACCTTGAAACAGTGAGCCCCAAATAGACTTTTAGTCCTCTAATTGTTCTTGTCAGATCTTTTGGTCATAGAAGTGAAAAAGCTTACTGAAACGTGTGTGTGTGTGTTTACTTTGTATTTTTCAGGGAATTGATCCATTTTATCCAACCACCCACTTACCCACTCTGTTGACGGAGGTGTTTGGAGTCCTCCTTCCTCATATCCTCGCGTCCCTGGGAGAGATGTTGACAGCATGCTTCCCCGTCTGATAGTGGTGGTGCGTGTGTGTTCTTCTCTCCCTTTTTGGTTAACTCTGTCTTTGTTTTCCTGCCTTAAATCTTACTGATACCTCCTGTAAGTGTCTATCATTTCTCCTGAAGCACATCTCATTGTGTTGCACAGATTTTATGCTGTGTTTTCGGTTTTCATTTTGTTCAAGGTATTTTTAAGTTTCTCCTCATGACTTTCCATTTGACCTGTGTGTAATTGGAAGTGTCATCTGAATTGTAAGGAGCTGTGAATGGAGGAGATATCATTCTGTTATTGGTTTCTATCGACTTCTGCTGTGGTCTGACAGCATTACTTCATGGGTACTATTTTTAAAATTTTGTTAAGTTGCATTTTATGCCTCAGAACATGGCCTATCTTTGTGAAGTTTCTAGGCAATTCTGAGATGAATGGGTATTTGTTGTTTTGGGATGGAGTGTTCTGAAAAGGTCTATTAGATCATGTGTATTGATAGGAGTCTAATAAACTATATCTTTGTATAATTTCTACCAATTAGAGAAAAAAGCAAGATGTTGAAATCTCCAACTATGATGCTGTATGTGTCTTTTCCCATGCAGCAGAATTTGCTACATGCCTTTTGGACATTCATTTCAAATAACGCTTTCTGGTCCATGTGGTGCAGGTTCCTGCAACAGTCCTCTCTGCCTCTGCTGCTCTGTCTTCCAGCTATCAGCTGAGGCTACTGTGACATCCGGGGTTCTGCCAGGACCCCAGGCCTGTGTGGCTGGTGTGCCGGTGGATCTGACACTCCGGACTTCACCTTCCCAGGGGCTTCTTGCATGGCTTCTGCTCCTCACAGTGGGTGGGACAAGAAGCCCCCAGGGCCGAAATGAGAGGCACGGCCTCATGGGGGTTGCCTGGAGAAGTCTCAGCCGAGCTCTGTGCCCTGCAGGATGGCCTTCTGTGCAGGAGGCTCTGTGGTGGCCCACAGCTCTCCTACTCAGAGTCTGTGAAGCTGGGAGGGGGGCGTTCTCTGCTCTTCACCCTGGGGACCTGGTGGGATGCCCGAAGCTAAACCCCAGTGGAGTGTAGGGCCCCAAATCTGCACCCCAGGAATTTCTGACTCTCATGCCAGTCCACGCTCAGCCTCCAGCACTCCATCAAAATCACGGTTTAAGAGTTCCTCCCAGTTACTGCCTCTGGCAGCCTGTGCCCGGGAAGGCAGATCCTGGATCCATCTGTCTGGACTCACCGTCTCTCCAGGTTTTGAGGTGACACTGTGAGGCAGCCTCAACTCTTTGAGTGGTCTGAGAAGAGTTGTGGGTTTCTAGCCTGTCCATCTTCTAGTTGTGAGGATGGAGAGACGACCCCCAAGACCTTGTCCATCACAGCTGAGACCTCCAGCCTCTGAAGGGGCTCTTCTGATCACGCCAGTCGATAGGTGGAACTGGAACGTTCTTGGGGTTTCTATAGAAGTCTCTTGTTTAATACATGATCATAGTTTTCTCACCCGTAAAGCAAGTTGAGGGAGTCATCTGTGCTGACTCTCGTGTGGAGACTGCTGGAATCGGGAGGAGCCTGGGCTTTGCCCTGCTCAGGGTTGCCGATCAGCCTGCCTGTTTTACAGGTGCTGAGGGAGACACAGGGATCTGGGGCCTTATTTCCCGCTGTTTAGCCACCTGCAGGTGCTCCTGTCACTGACCAGTGCCCGGAGCAGCAGGGAGGAGAACAGCCGAACAGGGAGCCCTTCATGCCACTGCCAAGGAGCAGCAAGCCAGGACACCCCACTTCCAGCCACAACCAGCAGCCCTTGTTCCACATGGAGATCTGGTCTGTGTGACACAGTGCTCAGGAAACCAACTAGCCCTGTGACCCAGGGCCAGTACTCTCTTCACGCCTGATCCTTACATACACATCCCTGGACTGACTCCCGACCCAGGGCTGTCCCAGCTTCTGCATGCTGCTCACGGGGTGCAGTGTCCTGGGGGATCTCCCACGTTTGGAATCGCTCTTCAGAGAAGAGGAACACCAGACACGACTGGCCTGTGTCGCGAGTCTCCTGTCTGTCAGATTATTGTCCACCCTGCTCCCTGCTCACTGCAGTGACCTGGGCAGAAAGGGACCCTGCCCATCATGGACCACGCAGGATATTCTCACAGCAGGACTTACTGCAGACTAGTCATTACATTTTACTTAGGAACTCAGTGAAATTGTCAGATAAAGAATAAAAAATATCATTCTTCCATCTACCATCAAGAATTAGGTTAAATTGATGGTTACAAAACCAAAGCCTCCGTTCCCAATAAATCCAGAACCACATGGTTCCTAAGAAAAACCAAACTGGGGCTGGGATTGCAGCTCAGCGGTAGAGTGCTTGCCTCGCATGCGTGAGGCCCTGGGTTCGATCCTCAGCACCACAAACAAAGCAATGAAATAAAGACATTGTGTCCATCTACAACTAAAAAATATTAAAAACAAAAAAAAGAAAAACCAAACTAAGAATGCAAAGAATCTTCATGGTGGCAACTGTATTTTACGTGTGATGAGGAAGCCCTGAATAGGCACAGGGAGGTATCCTGCTCCTTGATGCATTCTCTTAAAGAAGACACAATTTGACCTTTAAGGGAAGATTGATGAATCTAACTCTGGAGCTGAGCCTGCAGGCTTACTCTGCTGCCCCTCCCACAGCCAGCGGCAGGCAGGCAGGGCGCGGGTCCTCCTGTCCTCTGGCAGGGCCGGGCAGGCCTGGCTGCTGAGCTGGGAGAGTGAGGCTGCTCCTGGGCTCCAGACCCCACTGTAGCTTATGCACAGGCCTAGATCTTCACTGCCTGAGGGAAAAGTGATAAGCTCCAGGGGAGCAGGGAAGAATTCACCTCTACGATTCCAGTAAAGCAAGAAATGTTCCGAGAACTGGGGAAAACGAGGAGGAAATGGAGCTTTTCTCTTCCAGAGGGCACAGAGTGAGCTTCTAATGGCTTCAAGTGTGACCCATGTCTGCCGCTGCTGAACGGAACAGGACAAAGGAGGGGGCTTGGTTTAGAGTGGGGACCTGCATCTTCCAGCTGATTGGAACCAGAACACCGTCTCTCAGAGGAGCTCACGGTGCTTTAAGTGTTCCGTAATGGACCAGTGTCCCATCATCTAGCATTTCCTAAGTGTATTTGTGGGTGTGTCACCTATCTTTCAGAAGCTATGGCTGGTGGCAACAGAGCAGAGGTGAGGTGAGGGCTGCTCCACCTTCCAGTCAGTCTCCTAGCACCTCCTGCTTCAGCTGGGAAAGAAGAAACGTCTTGCTGCTGCGACTTGCACAGACCCGAGGGGAGCTGGGAAGCGCTCGCTCACAGGGTGTTAAGTCAGGTAGTTGTGGGGAAGAGGTGAGAGGCCTCAGCAGGGGCCCGAGCGTTCTCTGCAGTCTGAGCTGAGCCCACAGCCCTGGTTCTCCCTTTTGATTCTTAATGAACTATGAAGAGATTCCTTTCCCACATGCACTAGTGACACCCAGTTTTCCAGCATGGGAGCTGCTCTAACCTAGTGGCATCTACACGGCTATTTACGCTGTCACCCACCATGGCCTGGACCTTGTACAACTCTGCTGCTCTGCTCTGCAGGGGCAGTGAAGGCCAGCCCTGCCCACCCATCTCCCCTCTGTCTGCAGATGTGGCCCTGCCTGGGAGGTGTGCAGTGTGGCAGGTGACATGGTGTGGCAGGTGGCTCTGGCAGCAGCACTGGGTGCCCCGGTTTCTAGGGGATGACCATGAGATTGGCCACACACCTGCTCAGGCTGGCACTCCCTGAGAGGCTCTGGACTTGCTGAGCTGAAGTAAGCAGCCCAAGGCAGGGAGTGCACAGCTGTCCTACCTAGGAGGGCTACCACCGCTCAGGGCCTCCTGCCATGCATTTGAGCAGAGTTAGAAACATTAATGTCAGTCCCACAATCACTTAAAGTGGTCAAGATTGTCTTGTCCATTTCTCCTGTCAGAGAATGACCCAGAACACATACTTAATGCTAAAAGAATGAGAAACCAAAATGGAAATTCCGTCTGAAGTAAAATAAGAAAAAGCTGTAATTCCATATACAGTGTAACACATGAACACATGAATGAGACCAAGAAGGGGGAAAGACAGACAGACAGACAAAAAGAACACAGTGCTGCGGCTGCAGATCTCAGAGCCTGGAGAGCACGTTTCCCCAAATTAAAACTCTGCTACGTCACAGAAACAAAACCAGGGGTTCCTGCTTGACACAGGCGCAGGCTGTACTGGTAGATGAAGGGCAGTTGAATTTTAGAAACTCATACAGAAACTTGCTCCAAATCACAAGAGTAGTGGAAAAATAGGGAAGAAAATAAGTTTCATTTTATGTGAAATGGTGGAAGATCATCTATGCCAGTGTTTGTTTTTGCATGAATAAAGAAAGGGTGAGACCCCATTACAAAAGAAACCAACAAAAAGGAAATCAACCAGCCAGGTGGTGGGGAGATTTTCCAGAGGCAAAGGGCTGGCAGGCGGGGCAGGGTGTCCCCAAGGCCTCTGTGTGGACAGGAAGGCTAACTCCTGCGGTGTGTTTCCCCCTGAAGCTGTTCCCATCTGCACGGGGCACCCAGGGGGCTCCCTGCAGTCAGTCACCCAGTTCCCAGACCTGGATAAGCTCTGTCCAAGGCCTTTCCCTACAGCTCATCCTTCTCTGAGAACTTGATGCCAACGGACTCACAGGTAGACTCCGGAGCCAGACCCTTTCCCTCAGCAGACCTTTAAGGCCCATCTGTGTGCCATCATTGCCCGAGCGTTGGTCACGTCTCTTTCCTGGTGAATCACTGTCCAGGGTACTAACATCCAGAAAACGGTCGTCCATTCACACTTGATAGGTGTCGCGGTTTTCCCCCTACTTTTGACCATCACAAGCAAAGCTTTTATGAACATCTGTCTGTAGATCTTGAAAATGTTTGCTTCCCTCCGTGGGTAAATACCTAGCACTGAACTTGTTGCATCATTCGTAACCACGTGCTAAAAATGTGTGAGGACTTAGGAAGTTGGTCCCAAACTGTTTGTACCATTTCCTCTGCTGGCGTGAGGGTCCTAGTGGCTTCCTGTCTGTGTACACTCCAGTCATGCCTGTGTTCTCACTGTGGAGTTGGCATCTCTTTGGCTTAATTTGCACTTCATGGAGAATTATGTTGATCATATTTTCAACATGATTTCGGGAGGTATATGTTCCAGTCTGTGTGCGTGTGTTTGTTTTTAATCAATGTTTCTTTTTCTGAGTTTTAAAATGTATTCTGGCTAAATGTCCTTTATCATAAATATGTATTGTAAATATGCCCTTTAACGTCCTTTCCTCTCTGTTTTGTGAAGTGGTAGGTTTAGAAGAGCACAGATTTTAATGATGAGTAAATCCCATTTATCGTTTTTACCTTATGAGTGGTTTTGTTTGGTATCTAGGAAACATCTGCCAGCTGGTCACTAATATTTTCTGTTAGTTTTAGAGTTTCAGTCTTTACATGTGCTGTACAGTTCATCGCAAGTTCACGTTACATGGGGTTCAAATGGGGACTGGGCCCTCTGTCCTTGCGTGGAGACCCAGCTGTTGCAGGCCCACTCGTCTCGAGCCTTTCCACCCCTTTCCCCCCGGGTGACATGGCGCCTGTGGATGGCCAGCTGGCCACGTGTGCGGTTGGCTGCGCACTTCCTCCCCAGCTCACTTTCCCATCTTGACGCCCACAGCGCGGACCCTCCCACTGCAGGAAGATGGCGTTGGTGCTGTTGGTCCTCTGACTTCATCTCGCCTTTGCTAAGCGGGTCCAGCTCTTCCAGTACCTGTGCACCTCCCAGACGTTTAGCCCCTCCTGCCGTTTAAGAGAGTCTTCTGAGGTACTTATTTGGATTTCTTTATGGAGATGTTTGATAAAGTCAAAATGAAGAGTTCAAATCCATTCTTATCAAGTACCTTTCCACTTATCTGTTTTTAACTGACACTCTTTGTGCATATTTATGGGATGGTATGATGATTTCGTACGTGTACCTGCAATGTGGGATGATCAACTTGTTGTAGTTGGCGTTTCTGTCTTTTCCAACCTTTATCATTTCTGTGTGCTGGGAGTTTTCAGACGCTTCTAGTTATCCTGAAGTGCCTGATAAACGTCGTGGACGAGAGTTGCCCCTCCGTGCTGTACAGCACGGGAAACTCCTACCCATACTTCGGTACTTGCTCTGGGCCCTCCCCTTTGTCCACCCACCCACAGACGCCGGCTCCTTCCTCACCCGACTGTCGTGAGTGGAGCTGCGATCCACCTGGGAAGGCGTGTGTCTCCTTAGCTGCTGATTTCAGGTCCCTGGATGTGTCCCCACCAGTGCGAGTGCTGACCATATCCTTCCCCGTGATGTCCCATCGTCCTATGTACAGACACTTTGAAATCTACCAGCAAGCAACCCAGGGGTTGGTGGGCTTCTTTACCAGTTTGAAGTTACTTGTTACCCTAGGTGTCTCTCAGTCTCCACCACAAGGAAGGGTTGAATCTCATTAAGCCATTTTATTTTATTTTTCCTGCAGCCACATTTTCTTCCTTACTCCTTCACTGTGGAGAATGACAGGTTCATGTCTGAAAACTGAGCGTGGCCTTCATCCTCAGGATGATGAGCATGAAAAGGTCACATGTAGCCTGTGGGTCACATCCCTTTCACGTACTGCTGACTTTGATTGGCTGGTGTCTTGTTGAAGGTATTTGCGCTCATGTTCATGAGGGATATGGTCTGTATTTTACTATATCTCTTAATTTTCTTTTTTTTTTTTCTTCTCCAGGTTTGGGTATTAAGGTAATGCAGGGCTCGCAGGAGAATTGGCAAGATGTCGGTTCACTTCTCAAATGGAGGTGCAAACAGGAGTGGTGAAAACCCAGATAGGAGCTCACGTGCGGCTCAGTGGCTTTGGAGAGCTGTGTCAACCACAGGCAACCCCTCTCCCCCTAGCACATTGCCCTCCTCCTGGAGTAGCGGCCTTCCAGTGCTATCCCTCAGGGCCAGCCACACCCCACTTCCTATCCCTTAAGTTTGTCTTGGTCATTCTTAAGCTTCATATGCACAGAATGATAGAGATGTCTATTTTTGTCTGGTTTCTTTACTAATCATAACAGTTTCTCAGACATGCTTCATAATTTTTGCATTTGAAAGCAATAGACTATATTATATATCAATTATAATCTATAAATAAAAATTCCCCAGAAATGAGAACAACATAAATATAAATAAATATACAGACTGAAGAAAACTTTTTGCTCTGGGATGAATCATCTCTACTCAGAGTAACACAGCCAAGAAACTTCACTACGTGGCTGTTAAGTCAAAGGAGGGCTTTCATTCACACCTGGAAATAATATGAATCCGTAAAGTCCTTAAGCAATTAAGGAATGGCCCAGGACTGACCTCTCTCCTGCTCTGGTGTCCAAGCAGGAAGCGCCATGCCTTGGGCAGGAGGAGACACAGGTCTTGATTCTCGGGACACTTGTAGAGAGAGCAGACGCTCCAGGGAGTGCGGGCTCAGGACTGGGATGAGCATTATCAGCACAGAGACCGAGCTGGATGCAAACCTCACAGATCAGCACAGCCTTTATTCAGCGATGAAATCACACATCTGATGGACCCACTTTCCTGGTGGAGAATGAGCCACCGGCTAAAAGGGGAGTATGTGTTTAGATAGGTTACACTGAGAGGTGACTTAATTAATGAGCATGTCAGTTTGGGCCCTCAGGAATTTGAGATCTGTTTTTACTGGGCCAGATGGAGGGTCTGGGGAAGGATCAGTGCTGTGGCCTCTTCCCAGAGACCATCATCCCACGCTTGCTGGATCTACCCTCCCAGGGCCTGTCACTGGGAAAGAATGTACTGGGAAGGGCCCGTGTGGCTGGCTTTCTCCCTCACTCCCTCTCCCCGTACTTGTTGGGGGTTTCCATATCTAGTAAGCATTGCTCCTGTTTCCGGGCAGGGCCAGAGCAGCGCGGCTCTCCTGAAGGCAGATACCTCATCCTTTTTCCAGAGCACAGATAACAACGGGTGTGGGAAGGGGAGTAAGAGCCAGGGGCGGCCAGCAATATGGAAAATGAAAATTCCAACAGTCTGGGTCGTAATTTTAGTAACATTTTTGGGAATGCCGTTAAAATAATACAACACATGAAACGTGTGTGCTGAAAGGGAGCGAGGTGGAGGGAGGGGAACGGAGGAGATAGGCACGCGCACCGGCTGCGCTGCCCCGCCTTGTCGGGGCCTCAGAGCCCAGTGGGCTGTGCGTGCTGGGCCAGCGCCCTGCTCATGTCACATACAAGGGAAGCTCCACCTATCAGGCAGGTTGGCCAATGCCACGATGAGTGAGTGATTTGCTCAGATTAGTGCAGAGGCAAAGCTAACAGAGGCCGTGGAAGAGGAGACAAAAACAGAGAAGCCATAGAAACAGAAAGCACGGCATAGAATTACAACAGAACTAAAATAAAAAATACAGATGTTCATGGCAATTAGTATAAGTAAAACTAAATGGGCCATTTAAAAAGACTCTGACTTGGTCACGAAGAAGCCCCTGCCAACTGCAGGACACCTGCACTGATCTTCATCTCTCTGTCCTCAATTATTTCTCTGCGCTCTGGTCAGGCCCCTTATTTGGCTAAAATTACCTAGTTGATTCTGCGTGTGTATGAAAATGTAATTAAAACAGATTTTTTTTCACAATTAATTCAAATCAGCTTAAGATAGGCTGATGTCATCTGAGAGTCTAGGTGTTGAACACTGTTGAGATTTAATTCTGATATTATGAGGAAAAGAAGCTATTTTCCCTGCCAGGCCCCTAGAGATTTTATTTTCATAATTAAGGATGACATGAGGTCCAGATGAGCAAAACATTCACCCCTGCTCTGATGCACTCTGCAGGTCTCTGTGGGCTGATGCCACCCTGGCCTGCATATATGTCCCTCACACTTGGCACACATTCCTGGAGCTGAACCAAGAGTGCATCCTGAAAGCTGAACCAACTATTCCCCAATCCAGCGCCCTATGGCAGGAGCAGCCTCCTTCAGGCCTGAGTGAGCAGAGCCAGCTCTCTCCCAGGGGCTCCTCTCCTGCTCTGAGACCTGGATGACCAGCAGAGCCAGCTCTCTCCCAGGGGCTCCTCTCCTGCTTTGAGGCCAGGGCCAGCAAGGTCATTCTATACTCAGCTCCTCCTGCAGATTCATGGATGGTTCACTCCCGAACTTTTCTGAGCCAATGCCTTCCTTTCTTCCTGCGAGTCCCTAGTTCAGCCGCCATCTTTTTGCCCTTGTGGCTGTACTCCTGAAGGTAACCATGCGCTGAGGTACACACCTCAATTTTTTCTACCAGAGGCAGGCACGAGTAAAGCACCACCACTGTCTTATTACTCTGCTGGAGAAGAGCCTCCAGCAGGAGAACCACCTCCTGTGCTGGGGTCAGAACATGTGGCCCCCAGATAGAGCAACTTGGTGGTGGGAAAAGCCCAGAGCAGGAAGGTCCCTGTGGTCCCTTCCTGTGTCCCCTGAGCCTGGGTATGAAGAGATTCTACTTACCAGAAAGCAGACTAGAAAACCTACTCCTGCATGTCCTGCCTTGCACCCGAGGTCAGGGAGATTCTGCACAGATGGTCTTACCGTGTGGCTCCCAGTTGCTAGGCCGCAGCCCTCTCCCCAGCGGCGCTTCTGAAGGACTGCCATAGCGTACACTCCCAGTGTCCACTGGGCCTTCCAGTCTTCATTGCTGAAGGCTCTCCTGTTCCCAAAACTTTGGTTAGATAAGTTTGTTACACTCTCCCCTTGGTGAGCTGCCTTTTGTCAGAATCTTGCAAAATCGGAGTTACTTTTAAGGCCTGCCCAAACACACCTGCTGCACGCAGCTCTCGTGTATCCTCACAGCCTCCTGCTCAGGATCAATGGCTCCTCTCATACTTTTGTTCACACATAGGAGCACACGGTTTGTGTATCTATTTTTTCACTTTTCAGATTAAAAATAAAAAAGAAAGGATCAGTAGCTCCTAAACAAATACTGGATCAAATGTGCTATTTGTCTGTATGGCACCATGTACAAAAGCTTACAAAGTGACCTATTTGTAATTATTTTGGGAAAAATCTAGTAAATTATAGCAGCTTCCTTTAATATTCTGTTTCTAAGGGGAATTAGCCTTATATCCTTAATCCCACAAACTCCTGATTCCAGTCAAATCATAAAAAGGGACAATTAGGGTTTGGAAATTTTTCTTCCAAATACTTAATGCTTCAAAATGAGGGGAAACGCCTGCCTGTATTCACTTAGTCAAGGCAGAATCTCAGCCTGGGGGCTGCTGTTCCTGCCTTCAGGCTGCTGTGCCTGATCCGTATTGCATAAACAGGCAAGTATGAATATGCATGGCTTGCTAATGAGCACAGGATGGTCCCACGGAGGAGCATCATTTCCTCTACTCCAAAAGTGGATGCTTCTACAAGACAGCATTTAATGCATTCCAAACTTAGCATTTTGTTCTTTTCCAAAATCAGCTTAAAAAATATCCTTTGTTGAAAGCATCTTGCATTCTCTATTTTTTTAAAAGTTGAACCCTTTTGGTATTCTGCAATATTTTTACATGGAAATTTTTATACTGAAGTTGTGGGAAATCTATCCCTGGACTCAACTGTCTCCCAAGACCTGTGGGGAAGGATCTTAGTATAAACCCACCTATAACCTCAGCTCTGCACAGTCGATCCTCTACCCATGGGGTGGGTTCCCGGGATACGCAGCTTCCCATAGAATAGAGCAGCCTTTGCATGTGGCCTACTCACCTCTGTGGTCCCCTCTGAGTCATCTCTGGATTATTATAACACTTACCACAGTGTACATGCTCCGTGAATACTCATTATTTGGTACAGTTTAGGGAGAACACCTATTCATGTTCAGCACAGATGCAATTTTTAAAATATTTTCACTCCGTGGCTGAGAGGTGTGGGGCCCACCTGTGGGGAAGGTGAGCTGCACGTGTGCTCCTCCCTCCACTAGGAAGGCCTGTTGTAAAGGGAAACGACAGGAAGGGAGATCTCAGCCGTCCAACCTGGAGAAGAGCAGGGGCTGGGCCATCCAGTTGGAGCAGTGGCACAGGGACGGGCTTCGCTCTCCGCTGGCACCCAAGGTGAAGGGGACGTTGTACAGGACTTCTTAGGCCCTGCAGAGAAGCTGATGACTTATTAGGGAATTCTGCAAGTTTAGGCTCCTGTGCTCTTCTGGGGGGGTCTCCCTTCATGGCCTGGCTCCTTCAAGGCTGGCAGAGGCATTAGGAATATTCTGGGTGGTCTGGCTCCTTCCTTTTAGCACCCTGGGCCCACTCCAGCTCCTCCCTGGAGGCCTCCTGCCCAGGTGAAGGTCCACAGCTTGCAGCCACCACGCCCACCTGGAGCCCTGTGCTCCGTGCCCTGTGGCACGTTCCAGGCCATCTCCATGCTGCCCAGCCCAGGATGCTGCTCAGGCTCCCGGGCCCCTGGGCTCAGGGTCTCGAAGGAGCCTTTTCCACTGGAGTCAGTAAGACATTTTCCAAAGAGAGAGGCACAAACATCAGCTTTCTCTGAATTTTGTTGTTGTGACTTTAAATTTTCTTCCATTTACCATATTCTGTTGTTTGAAGGTGACATTATTTTAGTCTCTGCGCTTTTGCTTCCTTTCCGACTTGGGAAGACAGTAAAGGGTGCCATAAAGATTTTATTTTGAAGCTGAGAATGAAAGTAAAGACATAAGCTCATCAAAGTTCTAATGTATGGATTGTCACATTAAAAACATCAGCAGTGTACACAGGACGACGGGAGGAGGTGGGAGAGCGGGAGGAAGGCGTGGGCTCCACCTGTCTGTAAGAGGCTCGCCCCATGTGCCGAGACGCAGGCGGCTGGAGCTCATTGGGGCACGATGCTCCACACAGACACTGGTGACACCATGGTGTCTGCCACTGTTAAGGGGGTGGGTCTAACATAAGACGCACCATACATAAGGACTTTGATGAACTTATATCTTGATTATCAGCTTCAAAATCAGAAGAAAACAAGATCTAATTGATGGTGCCCTCGACTGCGCTGTCTGGGATTGGCGTTTCCCTGGGAATCACACACTGCTCCCCTTTGGGAAGCTGCTTGCATGCCTGAGAAGCAGCATGGTGTCAGGTTTCCAGCACTCACTGGACAGTCCATCTGCACTTCTGCTTGGCCAACAGCAGACACTTGCAGCCTCCACGACGGTTCCGTGTGAAGCCCAGGGGAGGCTTGGGTCTCTTCCACCTTCAGGAAGCCCCAGTGTCCCCAGAGCATCCTTCCCTTGTGTGACCCACAGGTGCAGGTGCGGATGCTCAGTTGCTGTGCCTCTGTCCCTACCATCCAGAGACCTGCTCCTGGTCAGCACAGTCTGTGCCCATGATACAAATTCAAGCAACTCTCAAATAGTTATGGTGGCCTTCTAACAGCATACATCCAGCAAGCTCATCTGCAATCCACTCGTTTCCATCTGTGATTATTTTTTATTTTTTATTTTTTTAAATTTTTTTTTAGTTGTAGATGGACACGATATCTGTATTTTATTTATTTTTATATGGTGCTGAGGATCGAACCCAGTGCCTCACGCATGTGAGGCAGGCGCTCTACCACTGAGCCACAACCCCAGCTCCTCCATCTGTGATTCTTAATGAATGATTAATATGGGACGTGCATGAATCTTGTCTGGCATGGTAAGCTGGTGACAGGGATCATGGAAATTTGATTACAATATCCAAAGTTTGCCCCAAATTAGAAGACAGGAGACCCGTGGACTCTGCAGTGGACAGGGAAACAGCACACACATGTTCTGCTGCTCAGGACGATAGGGAGGGGCAGACATGGCGTGTGAGCCAGAACATGAGTTTTTAATGCCGTTACTGTTTCCCTTGAGCATCCCACATGTTTACAGCACGGGGAACACGGACGGGAATCCCAGAGCGGGTGGACACAGAGGGCCGGGCTGGCACAAATTCCCAAGAAAGCCTGTGTCCTTGGCTGTGTGGGGCCTGCTCTGCCAGCCGGGCTTCATTTGAATGGAGTGCGTGTGGAGGGTTGCCCCTGCCGGTGTCTGGAGAGACCACACAGGGAAGGCAGGTGCGGGACGACTCTGCTGCCTGGAAGTCCACTGCTCTGCGACACCCCTGGTACCTCAAGACAGAGCCCAGGGGCCCGCCTCTCACCCTGCTGCCACCCGGGGCCTCCACTGCTCTTCAGGAGGCTCTCTGCCTTAATAGGTGTGATGCTGCGCGTTCTGTGAGGCTCGCGCCCTTCCCTGGGGTCCAGGACACAGGTGCGAGTCCATTTCAGAGGCGGCCTGTGACTGCCCTCACCTGCTGGCACCCTCGGAGCCTTCCTGCAAGAACTCTGTCCGAGGCCTGAATCCTCGTGTCTGGGTCCCTGTTCCTACGGGCTGTTCTCCCAGCCCTGGACTCTAGTTCCTCCCTCCCCACCTTCCAGAACCTTCCTCACACAGCCCTGGCCAAAGTCCTCCCTGAGACACCGCCCTTCTGCCCTCTCTATTCCATGCCGAAAAATGTCGGTCCATTTTCTTTTTGCCGAGGCGACATCTCTCCACCAGCCTCTTCCATGACAGTCCCCGTCCCTCAGGGCTCCTGGTCTCAGTGTGTGACTGGGCCTCTGAGGCCCCGCAGGGTCAGCCTGCTCCCGGTCTATTTGCAGACGGTGTTCTGAACCTCCACAAGTAGGACGGGTAACAGCCTCTCCTCCTCCCCGGCAGTCTTCTGGTTGGGAGCTGGTCCTGCTGGGGCTGACCACCAGGTACCTGCGGCACCACCCAGAAGCTGGCCTGTGGGACAGTGTGCACACCCCTACTGGGCAGGCGCAGCAATTTATTCCATATTTCAGAACCTGCATTCCAGGGGCTGGAGTTAGCAACGTGGCAGAGAGGCCAGTGTGGGCTCAGGATGCCCGTGAGCACACGTTTTCTAGCCTGCCGCCATTTTTCGCCCGCCAACGGCCAACCCCAAGTGACCTCCAGGCAAGATAAATTTACTTTCAAACTGATTTCAGAGTTGTGTACCTTTGGAAAACTTGTGTGACTGTCCCTTATCCCTCGCGAGTCACATTTCAAGCCCATCCCTGCTGGTCTGGGTTTTCTTTCTCCTCAGGCAGCACAAGGCCCTGTGCTCCTGGTGGAAGGTCAGGCCTTGGGAAGAGATGTGACTTTTGCAGCATGATTTAGATTATTCCAGTCTAGGGCTGGGGATAAAAGGCGGCCTATCCAAGACATGTTTTAATGTATCTGTCACTTGCACTTCGTGTAAGATTAGAGGACATGAGGACGGACTCAAGGAGGCTGGGGTGTTGCCCAACAGACACGCATCTGGGAACGAGAGCAGAGGCGTGCGGCGTCCTCATCCGAGGCGCAGCCGTGGCTGTGTGGCCGGGCCCACGTACCCTCCGGCAGCACCTCGCGCAGGGCGCTCACGGTCACGTCCGTGGTCCCACGTTCAGCATCGTGGCTTTGTGAGTGCCAGAGCACACGCGTCCCTGTGTAGGTGACGCACAGCATGTGCCTGTGCAGCCACACACACGACTGCGGACGCGCGGCCATCGCAAGACTGTGCACCAGGGTTGTCGAACCTCTTCTGTGTCACTGGCGTGGTAGGCATGGCGTCCCCCTGCTCCCTTCACCCCTCAGCGGCCACAACACCGTTAACACTAGAACAAGCCCCTGTGGCTGCTTCTGACCTCTTCCGAGAAATATCAGCTTTAATCTGATTAAGTACATCCCGTCAACTCTCTTTGGGTTCTTCTTTTATCTCACTGAAGAACTCTTGCCTCAGCCAAGATCCAACGGGCCTCTCCTTTTTCCTGGAAGTTGGTTTGCTCTGGCCTTTCTGCTTAGGCTTCCGCACCGTTTCAGCTCCGCTCCATGTGTGTCCGATGACGACTGAGGGGTCTCCCTTTCCCCCGTGTCTCGATGCTTTGCACGTGGATGACCTGTGCTCCACCGCAGCCCTGGCCTCCATTGAGTGTGGCCTCTGCCCGGGGCTCGCATGTTGGGAGCTTGGTCCCCAGGAGGCCTGGAAGCCTGCACAGCCTTGGAGGCCTGGAGCTGGGGTAGCCCTGAGGTCCTTGGGGAGCTGCCCTCAAAAGACACTGAGGCAGCCTTGCGGGGCCCTGGGCTCGCCATAGCGAGTGACTGTGCTGGTCCCCGTGCTCGACTCCCTCCCTAGGTTCCAGTTTCAGGTGATTTTCCGCCTTGACACACAGTCACCATTGCCATCTCTCATGTGATGACTCAGTCGAGGGAGGGTCCCTGCAGGGCCAGCACCACGCTGTTGGGGCTTGGAGCCTCCAATGTGAGCTAAATGAGCCTCTTTGCTTTATAAAGTTAGCCTGCCTCAGCTACTTCATTACAGTAACAAAAAACACATTTGCGACCAGGTCCGTGCTTTCCCATTTGTTGTCTTGGTGTTTTAGTAAGAAATAAATTTATTATTTAGATTTTTTTCTAGACTCTCATAGGGAGATATATAAATATATATATGTATGTGTATATGTAGGTATATTTACTTACTTATTCAATGACACACTTTACTGTGGTTTGGCAGGAAGTCTTGAAACCAGATCATAACTTCTTCTACGTTGTTTTTTCATTTAAAAATCACTTTGAATTTCCTATTTCATTTGAATTTCAGTACACATTTTAAAATTGACTCATGATTTTTATTCAAAAAGCCTGCTGTGATTTTGCTTAGGACTGTTATAGCTTCTGAATAAACGTGGGGAGGGTTGAAACCAACAATTGTTGGTTTCTGTTGTCTAATCCATGAACATAAAATTAGTCTTATTTATAAAACACACCTTAATTTCTAAAGGCTATATAATTTTCTTTATATAAATATTACAGTATTTTCTTAAACTCAGTTATGATTTTAAGTTTGGAGACGTGGTATACACAGGCTTCATTCAATTCCTAAATATTCATTACTAAAGTGCAGAAAAGAAAGAGTCTTTTGTATCTTGGTGTGGCACGGTCGCTGATGGACTCGAGCAGCTTTTAGTGCTAGATCAGGATTTCCTGTCACAGCTGGGCCTCCTGTGCTTTGAGGCACTTGGTTCTCTGGGTACCCGTCTTCCGGGGTCAGGTTTCTGGACTCACTGCTAATTCTTTGACATGTGCCTGTTCTTCCTGGTGCCACCGTTCTGATTGCTGTGACATTGCGGAGAGTTTGGACCGTGGGAAGTGGAAGTCATCCAATGTCACTCATTCTCAGTGATTTTCAGCTGTTTCAGGTCTTGTATTTCCGTATGATGACTGTGTCAGCTGTCCACTTTTGCCAAAAGGCAGTGTTGGAATTGGGAGAGCGCTGACACAGCTCAAGGGGGCTGCATGCTCGCTCAGACCTTCCACCGCAGGACGTGGACTCAGGCCTTCATCATCAAGTGTGGTTTAATCCAGTGCCCAAGCGTGTTCTTCCTCAGCTATGCTCATTCGTAAGCATTTCATTCTTATTTTAGTTTTAAAATCCTGTTATTAGTGGAATCGATTTATTTCATTTTATACTCTTCATGGTTCGTGTGTGGAACTAACTGATTTTTGGATGTAGGTCTTGTGGTCCGTGAGCCGGCCGAGCTGGTCTGCTAGGTCTGTTTGGGGATTCGTGGGCATTTACACATAAGCTCGGCCACAGGCCAGTCATGGTGCATTGCCCTCCCTTGCTGACCAAGATGGCTTCTGTTTTCCTGCCCTGGTGCCCTGGGTACAACTCCAGCATCATTTCCACAGGAGCAGTGGGAGAGGCTGTCCCTCCCTGCTCTGAGAGGGCTCGGCTGTCCACACTGGTAGTGTCAGCTGTGGGCTCTCACGAGAAGCACATCTGTTGAAATGCAGCACAGGACTCATAAGGTGACGATCTTAGTGGGTTTCCCAGGCATCCTTGAAAAGTACACATGTCCTTTGGTCACAGTGCTCAGCAGTACCTGGCATGTGTCCTTCACAATGTAAACTCAAAGTGACATCAAGAAAATGGGCAACAAGCAGGGCACAGTGGTGCAGGCCTGTAATCCCGGAGACACAGGAGGATAAGGCAGGAGGATCGCAAGTTTGAGGCCAGCCTTAGCAACTTAGTGAGATCTTGTTTCAAAAGAAAAAATAAAATAAAAAGGGCTTGGGTTGTGGTTCAGTGGTTGAGCACCCCTGGCTTTAATGCCCAGGACCAAAAGATAAAAGAAAAAAATAGAAAAAGAGCAGCAAAACCAATACTCCAAATGCACCGAGAGTGAGCAGGTATCTGGTGACCGGATCGTGACTGCAGGCTTCTGCACACGCAGAGGGGAGGCGGAGGCGAGGCCCACAGGTTTTGCAGCAGCCGCAGCATGTGGCAGCCTCAGCAGCTGAGGTTCTGGGCCCCTCGCCAGCAGGTCAAGCAGTGGGCACTATGCAAAGGCCTGGTGGGAAGGGAAGGTGAATCTGAGCATCTGGTTCTCGGTCTCAGTTGTAAAAGGGAAGCGGCTTCTTCCTGGCTCTCCCTCTTCCTGCGCGCTCAGAGCTGGTCTCTCTCAGGAGCGCCCATCGTGTGGAGCTGCGCGTGTGAACATGCGTGGTGCTGTGAGCAGGGGCGGATGGAGACTCTGCTCCCTGCCCAGGGCAGGGCACCATGCAGTGCACTCTGAGTCTTTGCAAAGCAGATGTGGATCTGGGCACTTGCTGGCCTTCGAATTGCTTTGGATTTGTGTAGGTCCTGCGAGCTCCGAGGAGGCCGGGCCTCTGTGCTGTCCCCTGTGTGGACCAGCGCCTGCCAGCCTGGCCCTTCTGGAAAGATGGATGTGCACAGGGAAGTAGGGGCTGGTGCAGGGTGGCTTTCACCAGGAGGAGCTGGACACTGGGCTCAGGGCCAGCCAGGTTCCCTGCGAGAATTAAGAGATGAGATGGGAGCAGGACGTGTCCTGTGAACAACTTGAAAAGAAAAGGAAGATGCACGTTTATTTTCCCACCGAGCCTGACTATTTTATAAGCTTATCATATTTTTTCCTGACTGGATCATACCTGGCTCTCCAAGTACAAGCATCCTAAGATCCAGCCAGTTCATGTGAAGCGGCAGCTCTAACAGCTCCAGGAAACAGCACTTGTACAGCACTTTGGATATGACTTCAACTTTTTCTTAAATACTTACAGGTGAACATAATAGTTTTTTGGGAAGTAAACCACACAGTCCTGACGTGGCTCGAAGGTTCTGCTTTTAGTTATTCTGCTCCACGACCGTCTATGTTAGGAGGCAGAGCTGCCCACGGTTCCAGCCCAGCCAAGGAGAGCACTTCTTGCTGGAGTGTGCTCAGATGTATGGTATTTTATTAAACTCTCTCTGATGAATATTTGAGTTATTTCTAACATGTGGCTAATTTAAACAGTGCTACAACCTTCTAGATATTTTTAGATTTTGAAGGAAATATTTCTAGAGGATGAGCTGTCGGCAAGGTAACTCCTAAAAATACCAGGTTATAAAATAGAGATTCTCAGTATTTTACTAGACATCACCAGACTGTGCTTTAAAATGTGGCATCGATTTATACTTCCATTAAGATTGTGGAAGGGTGCCCATTTCTCCACAGCTTTCCAGTAAGGATTTTATGTTATTCATTTTTTAAAAAAATTAATAGGCCAGAATTTATAGTTTATTATCGTGTAGGCTATTGATTTTGTAGATTTTATTAAGGTTATGCGTACATTCATGCATTAATTAGGTCCCGATTTTCAGTAAGTTGCCATTTCACATCATCGCCCATTTACCACACCGTTCCCACTGCACCTCTCCATGTGATTTTATTGGTAGGATTCTATGACAGCAAAATGGAACTTCTGTGTCCCCAAAACATAGGGAACACAGAGTTGGTTAGCATGTGACCTACAGCAATTATAATCAATGTTGGCAGATTTCATATAAATAAAACAAATATTTTTTCCAATATTCTTCCCCATTTTCCTGTGTTTATTATATTTTTAAAAAGTATTAATTATAAAAGTTTGGTCACTATTTCCAGAAGAAAATCATTGCTGTGTGGAACCTGGTCTACATCACAGTGTCTCCCAGTGTCAACCACTGCTCTCTCTGTCTCTCTCCTCTGTCTCTCTCTCTGTCTCTCTCTCTCTCTGGCCAGCTGCAGCCAGAAGTGAGTGAGCGTCCTGGAGACGGTGCGGGAGCTCAGCGTCTGGAGAATTTGGGCCCCGCAACCTGAAGGTGGAGTGCTTTCCTCAGGAGGCCAGCTGCCCAGGTCTCTGCAGTGACCCAGGGGACGCCCATGTGTAGCCCTGCCCGAGGAGGATGGGGAGTGGGGTGAGGAGGGTTCTGTGAAGGCCTCCAGCAGGGTGGCCTTGGGAATGTAGAGGGTGCAGGACCTGGGGAGGTGAGACGGGGGCCCAGGGAGAGAGGACCGCCAGCAGGAGTTCAGCCTACACACTACAGCCCACACACACCAATGTATGCCCCCAGAGCAGGTAAATGGATAGAGCTGGAGAACATCATGCTAAGCAAAATAAGCCAATCCCATAAAAATCAAAGGCCAAATGTTTTCTCTGATATGCAGATGCTAATTCATAATAAGGGGGGGGGCAATAAGGAAGAATACAGGTACCTTAGATTAGGTAGAGGGAAGTGAAGGGAGGGGTGGGATGTGGGGATGGAAGGATAGCAGAATGAAGTAGACATCATCACCCTGGGTTCACGTATGTCTGCATGACTGATGTGATCCTACACATGGACAATCAGAAAAATGAGACGTTATATCCCATTAATGTTACGATATAGCAAAGTGATAAACGCATTCTACTGCCATGTGTAACTGATTGAAACAAATAACAAATAAAAGAAAGATAAAAAAAAATAAGATCTCAGTTCACGATTGACTTTGTCCACATCTGGAATGTTTCTTGGTAACTTTTAGCTCAGTGCTATGTTGGGATTTTTGGAAAATAAAATTCTAAAGGCATTGAATTAGTAAACCACTTTGAGTCTAATACTGCACCACTCAGTTTGGTCATGGATTTGTAAAGGAATCAGGTTTAAATCACCGAGGAGTTTTAAAGGGAGT
>PVHX01012728.1:0-57892 GCA_004024805.1 Geosciurus inauris
CAATTTGCAATCCCACCAGCAATGTTTAAGTGTACCTTTTTCTCCACATCCTTGCCAGCACTTATTGTTGCTGGTATTTTGGATAGCTGCCATTCTGACTGGGGTGAGATGAAATCTGAGGGTAGTTTTGATTTGCATTTCTCTAATGGCTAGAGACGTTGAACATTTCTTCATATATATGTTTATTGATTGTACATCAGGCATGCCTTCTTAATGAGGACAATTCCACTCCCAAGAGGTGCAAACTGATTTCTGAGGGGGCAAAAATAATAATCTTTTCATATAAAAAGCACAGGTAGATATATATATATACAATACATAAACAGATAAATAGTACATATGTGGGATTTAAAAATTCATGTCAGGGAGATGATTAGGAAAAAAACTTCTGAAGGCTACTTAGGGAGATGATAATGAATTAGGAAAGGCCAAAAGACACTAGGTTAAGGAAACCATCAAGGGATGGTGCAGAATGCTAGGATTCATGGAACAGTCAGGCAGCTTTGCCATCCACAGGCCTGAAAGGAGCCAAGTCCAGGAGGGGATAACTATTCAGAGAGGGCTGCCTATCAAGATTCTAGGGATGCAGCAGGGAGGGAGCAGGGGAACAAAGCCCTGACCTCCCTCTCCTTGTCCTCTCATCTGCCATGAGCCCTTCACTTTGGCAAAACCCATCAGGGAGCTCAGGATCAAGGGATCCCTCCACCGCAGTATGATATGTTAGCCTCAGGGGCCACAGGGTAGGATAGACAAGGTTGAGGAATGGATCTGTAGGGGCAAATGGAAACTACACAGCAAATATATGTGAGGATATACAAATGGCAAAAGAATCACCAGTACATATTTCGGCATTGTGGTCACCTCTGGGTGTGGGAAGGGTGAAGGTTGCAATCAGGTAGGGGCACATGGGGGCTTAATAGCATTGACAACACTGTGTCCCCTAAGTGGGTGGTGGGGTCACCAGTACTTGCTTTATTCTTCTCCAACTATGTAAATGGATCTATCTATCTATCTATCTATCTATCTATCTATCTATCTATCTATCAATACATAATATATAGATGCATATTTATATATAGTTTATATTATATGCAGACACAATGTAATCCATAAAAATCTTTTAGCAAGTTGATAAGATAGTAACTAGGTAGGTAAGACAAAATGAAAAGAGCATTCTCTGGCACTGAAGACACAAAGGTGGATTGGAATCTAGGGTTTACTGCTAACTAGCTCAGATGAAGCAAATAAATTAACTTCTTCTATGAACCCTGTCAGAGGCTGGAGAACAACTGCTCCCATTTCCACCTTAGGGTAAGTACTGCTGCATTGGCAGCCTTTTGGGGCTTGGTCCTTGTCTGAAAATCAAGATGATAATATCCTTCTCGTGTGCTTGTCATGACGAAATAAATTTATGCACAGTATAGAATCACATGCTACACTTACCGGGGTCTCATAAGTATATTTTCCTCTCCTCTATCTACCTATCCAATTCTATATCCTGTTGCTTATCCTTTACAAGTTTCTGAGTTCTGACCAGCTTGATATCCCTGACCCCTGGCCCCAAACCCCTTATTCTTGCAGCCAGGCATGGGCCAGTGCCCTGTGTCCTTCCCCAGCCCAGTCTGTCCACACATCAACCTGCCTGACTCAAGCCCTGCTCCTCCAGGATGCTCAGCACACAGTGTCTCCATAGTCTTTACAAACTAGCTGTTAATAAAAAATAGGAATTAAGGTATTATCACAGAAGTTCTCATCAAATACAATTGAGACTATAGTAGTCTCCCCTCATCCACAGGAAATATGTTCTAAGATCCTTACTGTATGCCTGAAACCACAAATAGTATTGAACTCTATATTTACTATGTTTTTTCCTATACATACATAACTATGATAAAGTTTATAAGTTAACCGCATTAAGAGATTAACAGCAATAAATGATAGTAGTAAATAGAACAATTATAATAATCTATTATAATTAAATTTATTTAAAACTTATGAACTGCTTCTTTCTGGAATTTTTCATTTAATGTTTCTGGACTGCATTTGAGTGGAAAATTGAACCGAAGATAAAGGGGAGTACTGTACTGTGGTCAATTGAAAAAGTTGTTTAGAGCAGAACTATCACTAAGGGCAACAGTGAGACCCCTGTCTCAGAAAAAAAAAAAAATACAAGAAAATGAAACACATCTGCCTTCGACATTTTATTAAAGCATACACACATGTGTTTCTTTGCCAGCCTCTGCATGAGAGGCCTAAGCTTTCTATTTGAGTCTGATTTCCTCATCTTCTTTCTTGCATCTTTCCAGTTTCTGTAAGGTGGAGCAAGAACACAGTTGCTGTAAAAGCCCAAGGTCACAGAGCTTGCAACAGACCAGGTACCAGAATGACTTTGTCTTCCTCTGCATGGTGCCAAATGGTATATCGTCCTATAAATTTACTTGAATTGCACAGAGCTGCTTGGCTGGGTGCCCGAGGAGGGCTGGGATGGAAACAAAGAGGATAAGCAGTGAGATGCGGAGTGCCAAAGGAAACTTGACCTAAGCTGTACTACTGCCTCTGGTGGTCATCCCCAATCAGGAAGGCATGCTTTCATGAAAGAAAGCTTCAACTCCTGTCTTTCCCATATGCAGTTACTCATTCTGAGACTTAATCTTTTTTGGTGTGCGGGGTGAGGGGATCTAGGGAGAAGAAAAGATATGGATGTGCAAGGGGTAGGCTGTAGTTTCCCTGCTTTCTCAGCCTCCCTGGCTTCTCCTTTGTCCATTCTGTGCTCTGAGGTCAGACTCCAGTCCACAGCTATTTAAAAGTCTTGACTTGGCCCTGGAATGCTGGCACGCTCTAGTGGAATTGGAGTTCATAAGTAGAGTTTCCTAGGGCTGGTGAGGCTTCATGTGAAAGGCTTAGGAAATCCCAAGGAGACAGTCAGTATACACACATGCAAATGTGTGTGTATGTACATATGTGTATGTGTGTGTGTGATCTTCCTCCTGCCAGGCAAGCAAAAATTCTTGTATAAAAATGCCCTTTCAGTTTATGGTCCCTAGAATTTGAAGGTATGCATATACTGCTGTATATTTTATTGTTTTCCATAAATATTATCTTATTTCTTTCCACATGGACAAGGCTCCCCACAGGGGGCAAAGGAGGCCATGCAAGTTCCGCCCACTTTTCTTAGCTGGGCCTGACTAGGGACCATGCATGGTGAAGCCTGACTCTTTGAAAAGTGCTGGCAGCCAGCTATGGGGAGCACACAGGCTCTACGGGGAACACTGCAGGGGGGCAGGGGTGCTGGCTGCAGTGGCTAGGATAGAGGGGCAGTGTGGTGGGGGACAGTGGTGATGTAGAAATGTAGGTCCCTTTAGCTCTGTTCTCTCATCCTTCTGCCCACCGACAGATCCTGATTTAGCAGAGCTGCTGCCCCACAGTGATCAAGGAGGCAACTCCAGATGTACTCATTATTTTCTGGTAGTACTATTTAGATTCTTGAGAGATTTGGACTGCACTGGTGGAAGTAATTCTTTTTTTCATAACAAGGGCAATTAAAACTGGGTCAGAAGCCCAGAGCACTCTAGAACAGCTTCCTGTCTAAAGATGTTCAAACTGTAGCTCAGAGAGACTCACTCAAGTCTCTGACTTGCCCCAGGTCCCAGCCTATTTCATGGTCTGCTTCATGATGTTTTTTTTTTTTTTTAAACACTGTAACATTCAAAAAAATTTCATTAATATTTACATTGAGGAGCAAATTAGCAATTGACTGATTTTGAGACTCTGTGCAAGTTATTTAACCTCTACTTCCTCTTCTGTAAATTGGGGAATTAATATCTCCCCAAATCATTGTGAGGATGTGTGAGTCAATATGTGTGAGGCATCTATCTCAAGAACTTTGGGGGCTCAATAAATGTCTGTTCCCTTTTTCTTCCCTCAGTATTCATTTTCTCCTCCCTGCCCTTTAAAATCACAATAAACAAAAATAAAATAAGTTGTTTTGTAGACATGCTCAACTCAGATCCACATTGTAATGCAGTGTAAATAGGAATATCCTAAGGCAGGCCAGGTTAGTCAAGGGCATTGTGAAAGGAGATGTGGGCAGGAGCCAGGTGTGAGGTTGGGTTGGCATGTGGATTGATTGAAAAGGCCTCCCCACAAGGAAGGTCAGAAGTGCTTCTCTTCCCAGCTTAAAAAAGAAAAACAAAACAACCAAAAAATGAGAAGAGGTCTCTGAAAGAAAGCATGTGATAGTAGCTGTGAGCAGAGAGTTACGCCTCAGAACACATTGGTGGAAGGTTCCTTAAGCAAGGCTGGGGACTGCTGAGCAGCCGCAAATCCCAGGGAGAGGCAAGCAGAGCATTCAGCTTTCATCCTCCAAAGCAGGCATGCGGATCAGAAAGGTATGTGGGCTGCCCAGCAATGTAGCCCAGAGAGACACTGCTCTCTCCTGCAGCCCATGAGCTAAGTAAGGAAAGAATACACCTGAGTTCCTGCAGCCCTGGCAGAGAAGGGCTTGCCAGTCCTATACCAGCCACCAAAGTAGCAATTCTAAAATGGTTCTGTGTTACAGCCCCTATTTCAAAGGTGCTTGGCAATGGGAAGCAGTCTCCTTGATTTATGTAATAGATATTTTCATCTATATCCCACATAAAAACCAAAAACAAGTGTCATAAAAGTTTGAGTCTGAGCTGGGCGTGGTGGCTCACGCTTGTAATCCCAGCACTTTGGGAGGCTGAGACAGGAGAATCGCGAGTTCAAAGCCAGCCTCAGCAACAGCAAGGCGCTAAGCAACTCAGTGAGACCCTGTCTCTACATAAAACACAAAATAGGGCTGGGGATGTGGCTCAGTGGTCGAGTACCCCTGAGTTCAATCCCTGGTACCAAAAAAAAAAAAAAAAAAAAAAAAATTGGGTCTGGTAGTTTTTTTTTTTTTTTTAGTAGCAATCATATATCTAAAGGGCTTAGGAGGGACAGAGAATTCATTCAGAGGCAAACAGTGCAGTTGAGAATTCTCTGATGCCAAGAGCACAGCTCCTGGGGCTGGGATTGTGGCTTAGCGGTGGAACGCTTGCCTTGCATGCGTGGGGCCCTGGGTTTGATCCTCAGCACCACATACAAAGCAATAAAGACATCGTGTCCATCTACAACTAAAAAAAAAAAATTAAAAAAAAAAAAGAGCACAGCTCCTGTCCCTTTTAAAGAGGTAAGAGAGGAGGAAAGAGATCCTGGCTTGCCTGGACAGCATTATCTACCCAGTGCTTACTGCTCTTGTCACTTGCTCTGGAGAGGAGGGCTTGCTCTCTTCTTGCTGCTAATTACAAGTCTTACTAGTTTTTCAAAATGTGGTTTTATCTTCCCCCTCATGGAGAATGTGGGGTGAGTCCTAGGACTTTAGCTATTTGTGTGTAGCATCATACATCTCTGATAAGAGATCTTCCTCTCACTTTACCATGATCCCCATCTCTGGCCCATCCTCTTTGCCCACAAGGTCCCCCAGCCTGGGGCTAATAGAGTGAATGGAGTGTCTTGCCTGGAACCAGGAGGTACAATAAAAAAAAAATAGAGCAGGTGAGGAGAGAGGCCAATATCAATGAGCCAAAGATGCATCTAGATGGATGAAGACCAGGAAATGGCACCAGTGCAGTGGTTTTCCGGAAGGAAGAAGGCAGTGATGGCAGAAATCCAGACCTTGGGCTGGGGTCATGACGCTGCTTGGGCCTTCTGCAGCAGGAGACAGGAATGGGCTGCCTTTGTGGGCCTCCCCGGCTGCTCAGGCTGGCCCTCGGTGTGAATCTTCCAGGCATGCCTCAGTTCTCTGTGTGGGCTGTAGAGGACTTCTTCCCTAAGGCAAGAGTCTGTAAAGCTGGAGATTGGGAACCAGTTATCGGTCCCTGAAGTCCTCACCATTTCCCCTCAAAGGCCTATGTTTTCTCTGCAAATAGGATCTTTTAGTCTCCCTTCAGCTCCTAAGCTCTATATCCCGTGCCAGAATTTTACTGCTCATTTGGCCATTTTCTTAAATGCCAATTATATATTTGATAGCTACAGAATATATCTTATCACTCCAATTAAACAGCAAATTATTTGAGGTTTAAGTGTCACAGGAGACGGGGAAGCTGACGCTTCAAACCTTGGTTCTTGTATCCTGATGAAAGAAAATTTAAAGTCAGACACAAAAAGCCAAGCAAGAGAATTTTATTTTATTTTTTCCATATTTAATTTATTTATTTGTTCTATTTAAGTTTACATGATATCAGAGAGCAGTTTGATTCATTGTACACAGATGGAGGATAACATTTCATTTTTCTGGTTGTAAGTGATATAGAATCACAACATACATGCAGTCATACATAAAGCTAGGGCTATGATGGCCATCATACTCCACCACCTTTACTGTCCCCATGTCCCCTCCCCCCTAATACTCCTGTGAACAGAGTTCCTCCATTGTTCCTGTGTCCTTCCCCACATTATGGATCAGCATCCACTTATCAACGAGTACATTCGACATTTGGTTTTCTGAGATTGGCTTACTTCTCTTAGCATGATATTCTCCAACTCCATCCATTTACCTGCAAATGCCATAATTTTATTCTTATTGCTGAGTAATATTCCATTGTGTATATATACCACAGTTTCTTTATCCATTCATCTGTTGAAGGGCATCTATGTTGGTTCCACAGTTTAGCTATTGTGAATTGAGCCGCTATAAACATTGAAGTGGCTGCGTCAGTGTAGTATGCTGTTTTTAAGTCTTCTGTGTATAGACCCAGGAGTGGAATAGTTGAGTCAAATGGTGGTTCCATTCCAAGTTTTCTAAGGAATCTCCATACTGCTTTCCAGATTGGTTGTACCAATTTACATTTCCACCAGCAATGTACAAGCATGCCTTTTTCCCCACAACCTCACCAACACTTACTGTTGTTGTATTCTTGATAATTGCTATTCTGACTGGCATGAGATGAAATCTTAGGGTAGTTTTGATTTGCATTTCTCTGATTGCTAGAGACGTTGAACATTTTTTTATAAGTCTGTTGATGGATTGTATACCTTCTTCTATGAAGTTTGTGTTCAGCTCCTTGGCCCATTTATTGATTGGGCTATTTGTTTTTTTGGTGTTAAGTTTTTTGAGTTCTTTATATATCCTGGAGATTAGTGTTCTATTGGACATGTGTGTGGCAAAGATTTGTTCCCAGTATGTCAACTCTCTGTTCACTTCATTGATTATTTCTTTGGCTGAGAAGAAGCTTTTTGGTTTGAATCCATCCCATTTGTTGATTCTTGATTTTACTTCTTGTGCTATAGGAATCTTGTTAAGGAAGTATGGTCTTAATCTGACATGATGAAGATTTGGGCCTATTTTTTCTTCTATTAGGCGTTGGGTCTCTGGTCTGATTCCTAGGTCCTTGATCCACTTTGAGTTGAATTTTGTGCATGGTGAGAGATAGGGGTTTAGTTTCATTTTGCTGCATATACATTTCCAGTTTTCCCAGCACAATTTGTCTTTTCTCCAGTGTACGTGTTTGGCTCCTTTGTCTAGTATAAGGTAACTGCATGTAAGTGGGTTTGTCTCTGTGTCTTCTATTCTATACCATTGGTCTACATGTCTATTTTGGTGCCCGTACCATGCCATTTTTGTTACTATAGCTTTGTAGTATAATTTAAGGTCTGGTATTGTGATGCCTCCTGCTTCACTCTTCTTGCTAAGGATTGCTTTGGCTATTCTGGGTCTCTTATTCTTCCAAATGAATTTCATGATTACCTTTTCTATTTCTATAAGGAATGACATTGGGATTTTAATTGGAATTGCATTGAATCTATATAGTGCTTTGGGTAGTATGGCCATTTTGACAATATTTATTCTGCCTATCCAGGAGCATGGGAGATTTTTCCATTTTCTAAGGTCTTCAATTTCTTTCTTCAGTGCCTTATAGTTTGCATTGTAGAGGTCTTTCACCTCTTTTGTTAAATTGATTGCCAAGTATTTTATTTTTTTGAGGCTATTGTGAATGGGATAGTTTTCCTAATTTCTGTTTCAGAGGCTTTATCATTGATATATAGAAATGCAATTGATTTATGGCTGTTGATTTTATATCCCACTAGTTTGCTAAAATCATTTATTAATTCTAGAAGTTTTCTGGTGGAATTTTTTGGATCCTCTAAGTATAGAATCATGTCATCTGCAAATAATGGTAATTTGAGTTCTTCTTTTCCTATTCGTATCCCTTTAATTTCTTTCATCTGTCTAATTGCTCTGGCTAGTGTTTCAAGGACTATGTTGAATAGCAGTGGTGAAAGAGGGCATACTTGTCTTGTTCCCATTTTTAGAGGGAATGCTTCCAATTTTTCTCCATTTAGGATGATGTTGGCCTTGGGTTTAGCATATATAGCTTTTACAAAGTTGAGGTGTGTTCCTACTATCCCAAGTTTTTTTAGCGTTTTGAACATAAAAGGGTTCTGTGTTTTGTCAAAAGCTTTCTCTGCATCAATTGATAAAATCATATGACTCTTATCTTTAAGTCTATTGATGTGATGTATTATGTTTATTGATTTCTGTATGTTGAACCAACCTTGCATCCCTGGAATGAACCCCATTTGATCATGGTGCACTATTTTTTTTGATATGTTTTTGTATACAATTTGCCAGAATTTTTTTTTTTAATTTTTTTTTAGTTCTAAGTGGACAGAATATCTTTATTTTATTTTTATGTGGTGCTGAGGATCGAACCCAGTGCCTCAGGCATGCTAGGCAAGCACGCTACCACTGCGCCATAACCCCAGCCCCCAATTTGCCAGAATTTTATTGATAATTTTTGCATCTATGTTCATCAGGGATATTGGTCTGAAGTTTTCTTTCTTGGATGTGTCTCTCTCAGGTTTTGGAATCAGGGTAATACTTGACTCATAGAATGAATTTGGAAGGGATCCCTCCTTTTCTATTTCATGAAATAGTTTGAGAAGTATTGGTATTAATTCTTCTTTGAAGGTCTTGTAGAACTCAGCTGAGAATGGACCCGGGCTTTTCTTGGTTGGCAGGCTCTTGATGGCATCTTCTATTTCCTTGCTTGAAATTGATCTGTTTAAGTTATGTATGTCCTCTTGGTTCAGTTTGGGTAGGTCATATGCCTCTAGAAATTTGTCAGTGTCTTCAGGGTTTTCTACTTTACTGGAGTATATGTTTTCAAAATAGTTTCTAATTATCCTCTGTATTTCAGTAGTGTCTGTTGTGATGTTTCCTTTGTCATCATGAATTTTAGTAATTTGGGTTTTCTCCCTCCTTCTTTTCGTTAGGGTGGCTAAGGGTAAGCAAGAGAATTTTATTGTGAGTAAAAGTAAAGTAAGGCTCAAGCAGAGAATGAGAGAGAGAGAGAGAGAGAGAGAGAGAGAGAGAGAGAGAGAGAGAGAGAGAGAGAGAGAACTCCTAGCAGAAAATGACAAAAGGAAGCAATGCTGCTTCCAAATTTATTCCTGTTTGATGTTAGTCAGGAGAACTGGGGTCCATCTTCTGCAGTCTTTGCTAACCAGATGTTTAACTTCTCCATGTCCAGTGGGGGAGTTTTTGATCTTAGTTGGTCCTTTCTGGAACTGTTATAGTGCCCATCTCATGGGGGAGGGAGCTTTATCTACAAGTCAATCTTATGTTAATGCGGGTGACAGGGTCAATGACTTGGCAGAGTTCATCTTAGTGCACCTGCACTATTATTGATATTTCCCTTCTGAAATATATTGAAAAACCTTTGGCCATACATCCTAACTCTACATTGACCTCAGTAGACCCTCCCAGGAGTTAGCCCCATTGATCTTTCCTTATTTGATGTATTTCTTAATTGGTTCCCTTTGTTTCTCTATGTTTATTCTCAGACTCAGTACACCTGTTATTTTTCTGTAAGTTACTCTATTATTCATTAGCCTTAAAAGCAATTTAAAGAACAACTGTGACCCTGCCACTTTATTGATTTGTATTCCAATGCTTATTACTAACTACTACCTAACCTAAGTATGAGGGCTTACTTTGCTAAGTACTTTATATAGATTTGTTCACTTAATATGTATAACAACTCTATGAAATAGATTTCATAATGTGTTATCCTCATTTTATTAAGGGGAACAAAGGGAACAGAAATGTTAACAAACTTGCTCTAGGTTCTGACTCCTTGCATGAGTTGAACAAGTTATAACCACTCTGTGCCTCTGTCTCCTTGACTGTAAAGTAGAATGACAGTTTCTACTCCATAAGAGCATCATGATAATTAAATGAGCTGCTATGTATAAAATGTTCAGAATAGTGCCTGGCTCCTAAATGTTTGTTAAATAAATAAATGAACATCTAAATGTTCATTTATCATCTAAATGGCAGAGCTGGCTGTGACCCAGGTTATTTGATTCCAGAGCATAAGTTCCTAACTATCTCCATGATTTCTCTCCTTGTTGATGGCTGTGTCCTGTTTTGTCTCTTTTGAAAGCTTTGTCAGGGATTTTGATTTTCCTTTTCTGGATGGGAAAAACAGCTATAGAGCATTTACCCTATCCAGGGCCATCCATTAGTTTTTTTTTTCTGAGGATTCCATGGTGATACTTCCTGTA
Source organism: Geosciurus inauris (assembly GCA_004024805.1). Taxonomy (NCBI): domain Eukaryota; kingdom Metazoa; phylum Chordata; class Mammalia; order Rodentia; family Sciuridae; genus Geosciurus; species Geosciurus inauris. The sequence goes on from PVHX01012728.1 coordinate 10,570, forward strand.
TTCCTAGGGTCCAGGCACCACTCTGAGCATGTTACACATATTAACCAATAGAGTTCATGGATTATTTCAATGACAGGTGCTGTCATTCATTCTATTTTACCACTGAGGAAGCTGAGGTACAGTTGGCCTGACTCTACTGCCCTATTTGTCCTCTATCTGAGCCCTCCCTTGGGCCTGTAGTCAATGATTTCTGCCTGCAAGGCCCAGAGCTAGAGCTCTGGGTTGGTAATCCAAACACTGAGCACCAAGGTGCTGACCAAGGGACCTGGACCTCCCTTGTCTCAGCTTTGCTGCCATAGTATGTGACTGAGCCCTCTACTGGACCCCACATTTCAATACCTGCCTTAGCCTAACTTTCAAAGTACATCAGAGCCTCCCAGTCTGGCCCATTGGTTGGGTGACCAATTGTCATGATTTGCCTGGGAATGTCCCAATCTTAAAGTTGAAAGTCCTGTGTAGCAAGAAACCCCTCAGTCCTGTGGGTATTTTTTGATCTAGTGATGCTTTGGTGTTTGGTGCTTAGTAATCCTTGCATCTCCCTATAGATTTAAGGAGAATCACTACTCTTTTCCAAATGATCCCCTGTCATTAAATTTAGTAGCAGCTATAAACTATTTCAAAGCACAAGAGCATAAGGAGCATTATTAGGGATATTTGCTTTCCCTATAGAGCAGAGCTCTTAAATTTACTCTTCTAAAACCATGCAGGAGGAGTATAACCAGGATGTCAGCAGTTTGCTCTCTTTCCTTCACACATGACCCACTGAGATATTATTATATTTTCCCTTCTCTGCATTTTCTTTCTCCCTAAGTACTTCTAATGGTTTCCTCTCTGAAGCATCATGCAGCATAAAGAGAGCTGGGCTTGGCATTAGGGAGACAGTACGAGTAGCAGAAAGAGCATGGACTTGTCAGGCAGAGAGATGTAGTGTGAATCCTGTTTCTGATATGGCATTTTATGTCTTTGTGCAAGTTCCTTAACTTCTCCAAATATCGTGTGCAAAAGGATAATACTATGAAAATATCAGTGATGATGTATGTAAAGTGACTTGAATAGAGTGGAATGCTATAGACACTAAGTGACTGATTAAAAAGGCCCAACCAAGACTGGAGCTCCCTGTGGACTGGCAGAACCTGAGCCTAAATGATGTGCCCAAAGAGATGCTGCTTGCTGGGTGTCTGCTGGCACATGCCCAATGTGACCTCTTGGTCAGGTTCTCTTTTCTCTTTCAATTTAAATTCCCTGGGGTAACCTTATTACATACCCACAGGATCCTATACTCCTTCGTATTACTTTTCACAAGATGAATCCAAATTTTATTGGGAGTAATTATTTAATTTCTATCTTCCCCACCTGATGACTCCTTGAAAGCAAGGGCAATGTTTATCTTTTAACTGTTGTCGCTTCAGCAGCCAAATCAGTGCCTGGCACACGGTAGGCATTCATAAATGCCTATTGCATAAAATAAATGAATAAATTATGACCTTTGAAAAGTACTAAGGAAAGACCTGTATATAAGACACTTAGGCAGTGATACACCACAAGATGGCGCTAATACCCTGCATGTAAACTATCCCAGGGCTCTCAAGGCACAGGGAGGGTGGTAAAGACTCAATTTCCAGATCTGCTTGGGAGAGATTCTGCTGAGATTATAACAGCTGTCTTTTACTAAGCACAAGGTTAGGCAATTTACAATGAATTCCTATAGTTCCTAGGAAAAACCACAGGAGATGGTATCCCATTTTACAGACAAGGAAATAAATTTCAGGAATTTTAAGTAACTTTTCTTATGATATACAACTTGTAGGCCACAGACTAAGGCTGTGAATCAGGTTTATTGGCCTCTAAGCTGTGTCCTTCCCCATATACTCTTGGATTTCCACTCTGATGGCCTAAATATCCTCACAACTTATTTTATCACAGACCCAATGAGTAGTTTCTATACAGCCATTGATTTCTAAAAAGTCAACTTATAGAGGAGGGAAAGTAAGAGGAAGAATAGACTCAATATTTCTTTTTTTGCTTTTTAAATATTTTTTAGTGTCAATGGATCTTTATTTTATTTATTTGTATGTGGTGCTGAGAATCGAACCAGTCCTCACGCATGCTAGGCAAACACTCTACCACTGAGCCACAACCCCAGCCTGAGACTCAATATTTCTTTATATTTTATGTTGACTTCATAGATGAGCATTCTGAGAAAGGAGGAAATCATTTTCAGTGGATCAATCAATCATTAATAGTTCTTTATTCAGCAACTATGTGCACACACAGGGCTGAACAAATGCAGGTGGGTTAAGATCTGATTGGGGATATGACATGCACCTATTGGATATGTTGATACACAGCAGCTCTTAAGTGACATGTGGATAAAATATAACAAGAAAAGTTCTTGTGACTGGGGTAGTCAGAGATCTGAAAGTCAGAGTTGACAGTAAAAGAAAACAAATCGAGAGAGACCTCAAGTAAACTAGCCTCTTTCCACTTAAGGTATAAACCAAGAACCAGAGACATCAACAACACTCAAGAGCTTATTAGAAATGCAAACTCTTGTCCCAGACCTCCTGAGCCACAATCTGTATGTTAGTAGGATCTCCAGGTGATTTTCACGTTTGAAGCCTTTTGAGGACCAAATGTCTGTGCTCACGTGTATCTTTAAAATGAATTAAAACTTTAATTTCATTTTTTAGTTTTAATTTTCAATTTTGATTTGCTTTTGAAATAATGGTAGTAAATACTCTAAACTTATGCCTTTCTTCTCTACAAGAACCTACGAAAACTTCTACCAGTTAAATTTTCTGTGGGCTGGTGATTTATTAACTGGATAAAATTCTTATCCAAAGTATTTTTGCATGTATTCATGTGAGAATTATTCAAGAAAGTAGGCTTGAAAAAACCTAAAGGATATAATATATTTTTAATCACTAAAGGAAGTTAACCTTACGTTCACTAGTAAGTGGGGTATATTCTCATTCTTTGCAGATTGCTAATCTATGTAACATGTTGGCACCATAAAATTAGATCAAGTCCCCTCAAGTCACTCTTATCTCCTCAATACTGTCCATCATTCTGGATATGTAAAAGTTTTTGGAATGTGGAATCTGAGATTACTCTGATGAAGATAGATCCTTGAGATGCCAGGACATCAATAGGACTTGAATTAACATACCATTGAGAAATGACAGTGACCCTCTTATCTACCTGTGGTCCTATTTCTCTTCATCTACTCATGAAAGTTGAGTGAGTTCATTCAGAAAGGCAGTGCAGTATAAAGAACAGAGCACTAGAAAACTAAGTGGGGAGACACAGGCTTAGAGCCAACACATTTTAGTTATGCAGCGTCACTTCTCTGAATCTCAGTTCCCTATCTATAAACCTAAGAGGTGGAACTAGATGGTTGCTAAGATCCCTTCCTGGTCTAGCATTGCATGAGCCTGGTTACCTAGGAATCGAAGCATGGGTAGTTACTCATTAAACCCAGAATATGTAGTCCAAATAGAAATGGCCCACACCACCCTTACTTCCAGATATAAAAGTTGAGAATGCTAGTTGCCATAGCAATTCACCTTCATGAAGTCGTTTATACATTCAATTCTGTAAAGTGACAGTATTCTGTACTGGCACCTGCAAAACTCCATAATGTTTCCTTTGCTTCCATCCTTGCCCCAGGCTACGGTGCCAAGAATTGTCATACTCTGGAGAATCAATCAGAGTTCTCAAGCTGCCTTTCGGTCTGCTGGAACAGAAGGTGCTGACAGGGGTAGGAGTGAAGGAAGGCCTCCTTTCAGTATACTAATTCGGCAGCCGCCCTCCCCAAACTCCAGCAAATATTTTGCGATGTTGCAAGGTGTTACGAGAAGTGCAAAGCAAGCTGTGATTCAGTTGGTATGAAGGCATTGCAAACAAAAAAGGGTGATCCGCTTTGCAGCAGGCTATTACTTCTGCCAGAGTCCTCAGACTGAAACATTAAAAGAGAGATTTCTGTAAGACATTGCCATCATACATGCTGTACTTTCTAAACAAGACCAATTTAAAATAATTTGGCCCAGTAGATTCCGATTTGTGGACCTCAGACCTCTAGACACTGTAGAGTTGCTGCAAGGGATCTGCAAACCCATGTGCATGTTCTCTGTAGATTGACTGCAAAATGTGCTCATCTATATGGGTTACTTCCTGAATATGCACAAATGTCATTACGATGAATAAAATAAATTGATTTTCAATGTTAACACATCTTAGCTTCCTTATATTTTCTCGATCAACTGATACTAAAAGTGAAGCTAGGATCATGCTTGAGGTTATTTACTGATTTTTTTTTACTGTGGAAATCCACACTTGGCAAATCATTTCCTATGATTCTTGGGGCAGAGAACAGAGATCCCTTGCCATTAGGAGAGAACATTTCCCTGTTTATTCGCTCTGTTTTCATGGCATATGTATACCCATCTCTTGGTTTCCAGAACCTGACCACCTGTTGAGAAGACATTTAAGTGGCTCAACTAGCCACTTAAATGTCTCATATTCAGGTTGACCATTCCATCATTAGAAATGTCAACCCTGAATATAAGCAAGCTGCAAGCCGTGGATACAGTTCCACATGCTGATGTGAGAACTAATAACTACTTTTGACTTCAAGCCCCCGTTTCTTTAAACTGTTAGAAACGAATGTTCAGTGAACTCATGGCCTTCAACCTTTCCTTTCCCTGGGGTTGTGTTTAGGGAAAGGCTTTCTGGAATGGGCTTAAGAGATGCAAGGTGTGCAGTGGGAGAGGAAGAAGGGAGGGACTGAGCATGAGTCAGTCTCAAGATCATTGTTCCACACTGACATTTACTGAGACATCCTTCACAGTTTGATGACCCCATTCAGGCCCAGGAGTACCTCCATTTCTGTCATCCTCTTGGTCACAAGGAGGCATTCTTTGGACTTGCTAGGGGCTGGACAATAGCATGTCTGTCTGTCTCAGTTCCCTTTAGCAGGGACCAGCCATGCCCCCATTTCTTCTCTGGGGTTTTGCCACCTTCCTGGGGTTCTACAGAGGATTAAGGAACAAGTCCCTCAAAGCCATCTGGAACTATGACCTTCCCGAGTGAGCCTGGGGAGTAGGGCACAGCACTCCACAACATCTCTGCCCTATTTTCCTATGGATTCACTTTCTCTCTCCAAGAATTTTTTTCCCTCTTTTCTACTCTCATTATCTTTTCTTCCAAATATTTTGTCCATGTCATTAGTCTTTTGTTTTTTTCCGTCCTCAAGGGCAGCTACTTTTTTTTTCTCTGCCTCTTGCTCTCACATGCCTTCTCTGAGGTAAGGAGCACAAACTAGGCCAGCTGTCTGGGTGGAGGAATAAGAAGGGTAAACACACGGGGAAGGGACAGGCTAACACTATTCTCCCACATTCACAAATTAGTACAGGCTTCATGGATCCAGGGTCTAGAAGAGAAATCAGTCCCCAATGAAATCAGACTCAGAGCAAAAAGTAAACTTTTAGATAACCAAAATAAGCCCCTGGCACTGGTACAATTTTTCTATAGGTTCCTGACATATTCTACACAGTGGCATCTGGAGCTAAGTGCTGGGACTTTTGGACACAAAGCTGAAATAAAAGGTTCTTTTCTAAGAATTGGATGAATAACAAAAGCTCCATCAGTTGTATGTTGCAGCACTTAGCCTCAGGGAGTCGTGGGGGAGTTTGGGTGGGAAGAGAGCAAGTGAGAGCAGCGGCTTACTGTCATGGCCACCATTTGTAGCTTTCTTTCCATTCAAATTTTGCAAATTCCTGCTGGGGGGCTGTTGGAAATACAACTGCCTGTAACTGCCATTTTTGTCCCATTCAGTCTGAAGTCCCTTCATTCATTCACTTTTTTCTTTCATTCAAAACCATCAAATTCCTGTGGTATGCTACATATTGGGGAATAAGTAACTCCAATTTTAATTTTGGCAACCTTATCTATGAGTCTTTTTGTTGAACAAAAGAATACATGGTCTTTGGATTTGGGAATCTTACAGTTTAGATGGGGGAGGGAAGAGGCCAGGAAAAAACAGGTAAAGGAGAAATTTCAATGTTAGGTTGGAGAAAATGCAAGTTGTAGGGTACACCAAGGCAGGATACCTAGCAAAGACGAGGTGCCAGAGATGGCCCCCTGAGTAGAACAAGTGGAAACTTCAGAGAGGGAGTCCAGGGTTCTGGGGCAGGGCAAGTTATGACAGGCCAGGCTGCAGGCTAGTCTCCTCTTATGCAGGAAAGGCACAGAGAGCAGCTGCTCTGGCTCAAACCTAGTTCCCAATTTCCAGTAGCAGTGATGGCTATATGTCTCAGTTTGGTGGTCATGAACACACACTTTTCTCATTCGAAAAAGTTAACTGCTGCATGCCTTGGCATGAAGATTCTTTTCCCGTTTTTCAATTTGCACTGTATAAGTCAGGAACCTGTGGGAGAACACTGCAAGCGGAGGGACCTCTGCATTGCAAAAGCCACAACCTCTCTTTCCCCTTCCGTCTTGGAGAGAGAGTGGACGCTGCCTTAAAGATTTTGTATTTTAGGCAAAGAAGAGTTTGTTGGCGAAACTGCAAAGGAGGCACCAGAGTGCTGCTTAGAACTTTTGCAAGCAATGTATTTTTATCATTAAACTCTTGGCTAAAACTTATTTGTTCCAAATAGGCTGCTTTAGGTGAGTGTGCTTGCCTGAGTTGGGAAGAATGCCTTAAAAATATATTTGTTGCAAACAATGCACAAAGAAATCAAGTTAACATTTATTTTATAAATTAAAGATAGTGTGAGAGGATATGAGGCTCTTTGGCCTACAAAATCATACAAAGGATTTTATTTCACCAGCTGTGAAGAGTGAAAATTAACATCCTTTGTTTGGGAAACCTCAATCATATCACTTAAAGGCCAACTCCATATCATGGAAACAAATCAGATGGCTGCATTTGGAGAGAGGTCCCCACATCCCAGATCACACAGGAAATGATCACATACTATTATTCTTGAGTGAATGTGGCAAGAATATAATCCTTGAATAAATAACCAGAACAGACTAAGTACATTTGAGTTTAACTGTAAATAATCATCTAGATCAAATTACTTAATATTTCAGTCCATGAATGTACAATGATTTGAGCTTTAGCTTATGCCAGTAAGACAATCTTTAGAGATGTCTGAGTGACTTTTGGCTCTAAATTTAATCCATAAAGTGATGAAGGAATTAAGAAACAATAAAAATAGCCTGGGAAAACATTGTACCACTACTTTGCAGCTATGAACATTTTACATCAACTCAAAGTTTTCCCAAACATGATGATCACTTCTAGAACTAACTAGAAGAGGGGTGTGCAAAATTTTTCTTAAAGGGCCAAGTAGTAAATATTTTAGGCTTTGTAACTCTGCCATCATACACAAAAGAAGTGTCTACAACATGTTAATGAATGGCCATGGCTATGTTCCCGTATAACTTTATCTGCAAAAATAGGCAACTTGCCTATGGGCTGTAGTTGCTGACCCTTGATTTTGAATAATCATACAGATGTAGAAGCATTATACATTGTTTTGGAAAAATAGTGAGTTCCTTAGAGCTCCACAGCAGACCAATTTTTGTGGGGCTGAGTGTTGAGGGGGTATTAGTCCATTGCTGGTCAGTAGACCATGTACTTTGGAATTTGCAAACATTAGGTAAAAAATACAGGCTGAGGAATGGTGCTGTCAGAGAGATCAGATGCCTCAGCAGGCAGCAGACTTGATGCTGGAATCGTGGAGAGTTGTTAATTTGAGGTACACTTAGATGAAAGGAATCACCACACTAAGCCAATCTCATACTTTTTACACTTTCACCTTGACACTGGCTTTGTGAGGTACAGGGGATTCTGCACTCAACACCAACTTCAGATATTAAGGTTGTACACCCAAAAGTTCTACCTTCTGTTCTAATTCAGATTCATTAAAACAAATGTTTCATTTAGGCCTGGGTAGGTCAATTTTCCTGCCATATAAAGGGTCCCTGCTGAATGCATATGGCTATGTAACCCCCCAGCTTTCCCCTATGCTGGTCACTTGGTAATGTTTAATTTATATCCTGTCTAGAAATAAGGAACTAGGCTATAACTCTTTTTCAGTAATTTGCACTGAAAGACAAAAGAGAAGATGCAGTTGGTGGCAGAGTGGACCCAAAGGGTCATATGGACTCAAGGGCCGAAATAACCACTGATGGGCCTTGGAAAAGATATGTTCATGGAGCCAGGCACAGTGATGCACACCTGAAATCCCAGTGGCTTGGGGGGCTGAGGCAGGAGGACTGCAAGTTCAAGGCTAGCCTCAGCAACTTTGGGAGGCCGTAAGCAACTTTGCAAGATCCCCTCTCAAAACAAAAAGGGATGGGGATGTAGCTCAGTGGTAATGTGACCTTGGGTTCAATCGCAGGTACGAAAAAAAAAGAAAAGAAAAAATTCACTGAAAAAGCAGCAGTAAAAGAAAAAGCATTTCAGCTTCTTTCCAGTTCTATAATCCAAGAGGGCTTGTTGCTCTTCAAAAATCCTTACATTCTAATGATACTGCTCTGGATTTATAAAAGCCTTTCCCCCATTCTTTTATAATTTTTAATTTTTGAGATGAAGGCGTCTCTGTTCCCTAGGCTAGTTTTGAACTTGCCATCTCAGTCTCTGAAGTACCTTGAATTATAGGCAAATGCCATGATGCCTAGTTTCTTCTCTCATTCAAGAGCTGTCTTGAGTGGGCCCCTCCTCAATGCTAATAGCTTACTTTTCCACATGACTTGGTTGGTTGGTGGCTACAACTCTTTTCTTTTTTTATTTTTATACTAGAGATTGACCTCAGGGCTTGGGGAACCCATGTTCTACCACTGAGCTTTAGCCTCAGAAAGGCACAAGAAAAGGTGGAAATAAAATAGGTTAGATCTGTTCCTTTCCCCTGAACAACCAACTTCCCCAAATAACTATCTGGTGGCCATTAGGAACGTGATGAAATTATCAAAAATGCATGAAATGGAAGCTTCTGGAAAAGTTTAACAGAATGAAACATGTCTAATTTTGATCCTTCTCAACTTTTCCTTCTACAACTACATCAAAGGTATTTTGAGGGAAAATGCCATGAACCATAAAGATAGAGAGAATTAAAGAAAATATCAAAGGAGCCAAATTTTGGAGGGGGGAATGTAGACAAGTAGTAACAGTTGACCGACTTGAAGCGTCATCATAAAGTGACATTAATTAATATAGGAAAAAATTCAATATGCACTCCAGAATCCTCAACAGGCTTAAGAACTGATGGCACCTCTGGAAGTACTGTGAATTGGGAATGTTGACTTAAGGAAGACTGATTAAATGAAGGATAGGTGAGAGTCATGTGAATTCCTGGATTTCTCCTTTCTCCCCACTCCATACCACTGGTCAATTGTCCCTCCCACACTCACCAAAGTCTAGAGGTGTAGGCTACTAAGAGAGGAAAAATAGATAGTTTCTAGATGAAGAAGCACCAGGCACAGGTGAGGCTGGGCATGGGTATTTAAAACATAGACTCAGTGAACATCTACATTGGACTTTAAGACTTCCTGCCCTCTTCTTCTACTTTATCCTTCAGGCGAGAGAAATTAGAGGACTATCCAATGGAGAATACCTAGATATTGACTTTAAGAATCTGCTCAAGAAGATCCCAGACAGATCATCCTACATCAGTGATTCTCAGCTGAAGGATAAAGGCAATCTCTAGAGACATGTTGAATTGACACAAACCCAAGGGGCTGGGGATACCAGTGATGTGGGATGTGCTACTGGCATCTAGTACATAGAGGTCAAGAATGCTACTGAATATCCTATAGTACACAAGGACAGCCTCCTACAACAAAGAGTTATCCAGCCAAAAGTGTCATTAGTAGAGAAACTCTGCTGTACATTAAACCCATGGTCAACTGGCCCATGAGTATGCGCAGAGTTGTCAAACAATCCAACAGTGTCCCCATTCTATTAAGAGTAAGTAGACAGGGGCTGGGATTGTAGCTCAGTGGTAGAGCGCTTGCCTCGCATGTGTGAGGTCCTGGGTTCGATCCTCAGCACCACATACAAAGCAATAAAATAAAGACATCATGTCCATCTACAACTAAAAAAAAAAAAAAAAAGTAAGTAGACAACAAAAAAATGATCAAACAGCTGAGGAAAACCTCTAACAAGATAGAGATCTAAACAAATAAAAAAGCAACATGAAGACAGAGACTCTGTAGGAAAACTTGAAAAAACTATACAGATGGTCCTTGACTTAGGATGGTTTATGATTTATCTAGCTTTTAAAATGGTGCAAAAGCCACACACATTTAGTAGAAATTGCACTTTGAATTTGAATGTTGACCTTTTCCCAGGCTAGTGATATGCAGTATGATGCTCTCTGAAAGTGCTGGGCAGCAGAATCAAGCTGGAGCTACCAGTCAGTCACGAGATCACAAGATTGAACAACCAACATTTCAGTTACAATGGGTTTATTGAGATGAGAATCTATCAAGAATCTATCAAGTCTTAGTCCATCTGTAATAGACTTCCACTTTTGACCATGATACCAGGGATCAGATTTACTTTGCTGCTGTAAACAATTGGGAAATTGGACAAAATTCAGACAACTTTTTTCTGATATTAGACAAAAGGTAGCACAGGATTGTGATTGTCCTGGAGGCATATTCCATATCCAAGCAGATCCTATTAATTTTACTAAGTCAAGAAAAAGACTGGACTTCAGGCAGTGTGAGACAGAAGATGTAGGGTAGAGTTCTGCAGAGGTACAACTACACAGAAAAAAAGAGTTCCAGAAACCTTTCAAAGAAATACTCTTGTATCTTTGCTGAACACTAGGCTATGCATGTGTAGCATACGAGTCCACAGGATGAGGAACAAAAAGTGAGCTAGGAGTAGAAGAGTGCCCAGATCTCACCTAGGACAGATAACTCTTCAAAATTCTAACACATAGAGTGGAAAAGAATCCTCATCGATATATCAGGGCATTTAGTAGGGATGTTAGAAGGGCCACACCTTCGGAGTGGGGCTAAGTTATCTTTAGAGTAAAGGCTACTCCATATCTTCCTAGCAAGGCTCAAAAACATCCCTCAAAAGAAAAAAGAACAAACTTAGGCTGGGGTTGTGGCTCAGTGGTACAGTGCTTGCTCAGCACGTGTGAGGCACTGGGTTCAATCCTCAGCACCACATTTAAAATAAATAAATAAACAAATAAAGTTATAAAAATGGTTAAAAAAAAGAACAAACTTAACCAAACAATATTCTCCATGAGATCAAAGTCCAACACATTTTTCCCTCAAGAAGTACATTTAACACTTGATAAATTTGCTGTAGGTTTTTTCACATTACCCTTTGTTAGGCTAAAGAATGTCTTCCTATTGTAGTTTTCTAATAGTTTTCCTTATGATTAATTGTTGAATTTTATCAGATGATATTTTTGCACTTATTAAGATGGTCATGTAGTTTTCCTATAATTTGTTAGTGTGGTTAATTTAACAGATTTTTAAAATGTGGACCAAAACACTCCAACATATCGGCTTAGGAACTGACTTCCTTAGCAAGACTCTGAAAGCGCCAAGAAGTAAAATTTAAAAAAAAATGGCATCAAACTAAAAAACTTCTTCACAGCAAAGAAAGCAATCAAGAACGTGAAGAAAGACCCTACAGAATGGGAGAAAAATCTTTGCTACCTGCACCTCAGATAGGGTGTTAATTTCCAGGATAAACAAAGAACTCAAAACACTTAACGCAAGCACAAGCCAGATGCGGTGGCACAAAACTGTAATCCCAGAATTTGGGGAGGCTGAGATTGGAGAATCGTGAATTTGAAGCCAGCCTCGACAAAGACGTGGCACTAAGCAACTCAGTGAGACCCTGTCTCTAAATAAAACACAAAATAGGGCTGGGGATGTGGCTTAGTGGTTGACTAACCCCTGAGTTCAATCTCTGGTACCAAAGGCGGGGGGAGCAAATTACCCAAATAACCCAATCAATAAATGGGCAAAGGAAATGAACAGACACTTCTCAAAATAAGAAATATGAATGGTCAACAAATACTGGAAAAATGTTCAACATCTCTAGCAAGTAGAGAAATGTGAATTAAGACTACACTGAAATTTCGTCTCACTCCAGTCAGAACAGCAGTTATCAAGAATACAAGTAACAAATGTTGGTGAGGATAAGAGGAAAAAATATACTCATATAGTGTTGGTGGGACTGTAAATTGGTGCAACCACTCTGGAAAGCAGTATGGAGATTCCCAAAAAAACTAGGAATGGAATCACCATTTATTTGACCTAGCTATCCAAATCCTTGGTATATATCTAAAGGATCTAAAATAAGAATACTATAGTCATGCAGCCACATCAATGTTTATAGCAGCACAATTCACAATAGCTAAACTATGGAGCCAACCTAGGTGCCTTCAACTGATGAATGAATAAAGAAAATGTGGTATATATACACAATGAAGTATAATTCAGCCATTAAGAACGACTTTATGACATTTGCCAGTAAATGGGTAGATCTGGAGACTCATGCTAAGTGAAATAAGCCAATCCAACAACCCAAAGGTCGTATGTTTTCTCTGGTATGTGGAAGCTAATCCACAATAAGGGGAGAGGAGGGGAAGAATATAAATTCAGTAGATTAGACAAAGGGGAATGAAGGGAAGGGAGGAGGGATAGGAAAAGGAAAGGTAATGGAATTAATCTGACATAATTTTCCTATGTACATATATGAATACACCACAGTGGATCTCACATCATGTACATCCATAAGAATGGGGTCCTAATTAGAATAAGATATATATCAAAATGGATTCTACTGTTACATATGAATAAAAAAAAAACAATAAAAATAAAAATGGCTCATTGGCAGAGTGCTTGCCTAGCATATGTGAGGCACTGGGTTTGATCCTCAACACCACATAAAAAAAAAATAAAATAAAAGTATTGTGTCCATCTATAACTAAAAAAAATATATTAAAAAAAAAAATGTGGGCCACACTTGCATTCCTAAAATAAACCATGTAGATCACAATGTATTATTAACTCATGCATTGCTGGATTAATTTTTTAATATTTTCCATCTTTGCTCATGAGTGATAATGACCTTCCCATTTTTCCATTGTTTGAAAAAGTTGTGTAATGGGAATTAACTGTTATTTGAATTTTGGTACAATTTGCCTGCCACACTACTCCATTCTGGTATGTCTTCAATGCCTGATAAAAGTTCTTCAATGATAACAGAATTTCCAAAATTTTAATTTATTCTCAAGTCAGTTTCAATTGGCATATTTTTATATTGGTCTAAATTTCAAATATATGGACACAAAATAGTTCATATTATCTTTGCATCTATAATTATATTCTATTTATTTATAAAACAGATCCTTCCTGACATTATCAGTCTTGCTAGAGGTTTGATAATTTTACTAGTCAAAGAACTCAATTTTTGCTTTACTGAGCTCTAATGAATTTTTAGATGGGATTTGTTTATTCTTGTATTTTTATTCATTTCTACTTTCTATTTTGGGTTTGTTTTTTTTTCTAAGTTTTATGTTTAGCTCATTAATTTTTCCTATATAAGTATTTAAATCTACACATTTCCCTCTAAATTCCACTTTTGCTATATTCTACCAATTTTTTTTTTTAGTTGTAGATGGACATAATACCTTTATTTTATTTATTTTATGTGGTGCTGAGGATCGAACCCAGGGCCTCACATGTGCTAGGCGAGCACTCTGCCACTGAGCCACGACCCCAGCCCTCTACCAATTTTTAAAAATATTTTTTTAACCCGAGTGCGATGGCTCAAGCCTGTAATCCCAGCACTTAGGGAGGATGAGATAGGAGAATTGCGAGTTCAAAGCCAGCCTCAGCAATGGCGAGGTGCTAAGCAACTCAGTGAGACCCTGTCTCTACATAAAACACAAAATTAGGGGGCTGGGATTGTAGCTCAGTGGTAGAGCGCTTGCCTCGCATGCGTGAGGCCCTGGGTTCAATCCTCAGCACCACATACAAAGCAATAAAATAAAGACATTGTGTCCAACTACAACTAAAAAAATATTAAAAAAAAAAATTAGGGCTGGGGATGTGGCTCAGTGGTTGAGTACCCCTGAGTTCAATCCCCAGTACCAAAAAATAAAAATAAAAAAATAAATAAAAAAAATTTTTTTAGTTGTTGATGGACCTTTATTTTATTCATTTATTTATATGCGCTGATAATCAAACCCACTGCCTCACACATGAGGGGCAAGTGCTCTACAACTGAGCCACAAACCCAGTCCATATTCTATCAATTTTTTTAATATATTTTTTTAGTTGTAGATGGACACAATATCTTTATTTTTATTTATTTTATGTGGTGCTGAGGATCGAACCCAGTGCCTCATGCATGCGAGGAGAGTGCTCTACCACTGAGCTACAATCCCAGCCCCCATATTCTACCAATTTTGACAAAATATTTTCATTGTTATTTGATCCTTAGTATTTCTCAATTTCCTATGGTTCTCTCATTGGTTATTTAAAAGTTCTAATTTCCAAATATTTAAAAATTATCTTTCTGCTATCCACTTCTAACCTAAATATTTATGGTTAAAAACTAGTTTTTCTAAAATCAAATTCTGACCTGATGGCTTAGTGCATGATTACTTTTTGTAGATGTTCCCTGTATGCTTAAGAAGAATGTGCTTATGCTTACTGGGGCAATGTTTTATATTTTGTCCATTTGATCAAACTTGTTAATTGTATTGTTCAAATCTTTCTGAATTGTTATCTTTTGACTGCTTGTTCTATCAATTTACTGAAAGAAATGTGGAACATCTTCCACTACGATGTTTTGTTTATATATTTCAAAGCTGTATCATCATCAGAATTTTGTCTTCTTGGAAAGTTGAACTTTGTATCATGTAATGATCTTTATATTTAGTAACACTTTATGCCTTAGGATCTTAGGACCTACTTTTTACTCTTCTGGTTAGCATCTGTGATGCCTTTTAAAATGTAGATTTATCCAGGCACAGTGACCCATGCTTGTAATCCTAGGCTTAGGCAGGAGATCATAAATTTAAGACGAGCCTTGGCAACTTAGTGAGGTTCTATCTAAAAATAAAAAAGGACTGGGGATGTGGCTTACTGATAAGAATGCTCATGGGTTCAATTTCCAGTACTGCAAAATACAAATCAAATATTAGATTTAGATCCTCAAGTATTAGTGGACATTCCTAATATGAGCACTGGCTTTGGTGCTACTTTACCCTTTAAATTTCTACTTTCTCTTTATTTCTGGCCTCCAAGGGTCACCATTTTACTTTTGCCAATGTAATGTCACATTTTAAAGTATATATGTATGTATATTACATGTATTTCTTTCCTGTATGTATATGCACATATGTAAATATGTCTTGGACTTTTTTTGTTGTATAGTAAAATTCTTTGGCAAATTTATTCACTGTATTATTGAGAATTTAAGTCCATTTTGACCTTTAAGTTTCTATAACTACAAATCTTTTAGCACAGTGGCAAATTAAAAACTAAGAGCATCATTGCCATCTGGTGGAGAGACCTTCTATTGCTATGTTTAAATAAGGCCCACTGTGACTCACAGCCATCTCATTTCCCCCAGTTAATCTTGAGTCCTTTTAAATCTTTTGAATTTCTTTCAGATCTCTTCTTTATTTCCATTCTCCCAGGACTACTTTCATTCAGTTTCTCTTTTATTTTAATATAATCATTGCTTTGTAACTGGTCTCTCCTTTTAGTTAGTATTCTTTCAAAATATTTTCCTTGTTCCTATTGACACACATTACTTTTACAATTTCATATTAATTTAACGCGTTGCATATCAAATACTTGCTTACAATAAAAAAGTTTGGAATCAATAACAGAAATCTGACAATGGATAAGAATAAAGAAGTCCAATAAATGTTGGCTCATTTGGAAAAAAAAGTACTTAGCACAATTTGCTGAATTTATCTGAGACAGCATATGCACACAAGGTCCCAAGCTTTTTTTCTGTAATGACAGTCTGATAAATGACATCACCACGTGGAACCCTATTGTAGCTTGCCCAAATATTTTTTAAAACTTGCAAATTTTAATTATAAGTTGTATACATATCCAATATAAAAAAATTAAGAGTTCTACAAATGATTAACGATATTGATGATGTTGAGAACCAGTTTTTTCACTACGGAAGACAATACAAATATGGAATGGGGAAAGGCAAGAAAGAATCCTGGGGCACTGGAATGAAAATGAAGGTATCAGTAAAATTTTTAATTTCTAATATGTAGGTTGCCTGGCTCTTTCCATCAAAGGGCCTAAAAGCAACGACAAACAAGGAGGCCTAGATCTTAGTTTTTAAACACCAATCTCCACTAAAGGAAACTAAGAATATTGGGAAAAATAACTAATTGCAGGGCTGGAGTGGGAGGAGAAAAAAGTGAAAACCAAGATGAACTTGTAATATCCTGTGTTGGAAAGTGAGGAGTTGCTCTAAGAATAATAAGAACATGTCACAAAGACCCAGGAGCTGCTTGAAAAATTATTCCAAATTTGGAATAATTTGACATCAAAACAAATCATAGTAACAGACTGAATAGAGGAATCTAAAAGTTTATACGAATATGAATGAGTGAGAGAAATAGAGGATTTTCTTTATAATAGAATGCTACCTAATAAATGTAGAAAGAATGATAGATTTGGAAAACCATTTGACAAACATCAAAATAATAATTAACTCAGCCTAGAAATGTCACTGGAATTGTGTGAAATTGTTGAGAAACAGAATACTTATAATCTAAAAGTATATCCCTACATTTATTAATATAATAGAAAAACCAGAAACTTACAACAGAAAAATCTAGTAGATTCCATCTAAAACAAGTTATCAAAATTAACATCCTTTTAATAGGATAACTAATACCATAACATGTAGTGAAAAGGATAGTGTCACTTCTGCCCCAAATGCATAAGCTCAGTCTAATTTTGAAGAAGCATCAGAAAAACCCAGATTAAGGAATAGTCTATAAAATAATTGGCCTATGTTTCTTGACCTTGGCATTTTTGAAAAACTGGTTAATAACCATTTCAGATTACAGGAAACTAGAGACATGACAACCAAATGTAATGTATAATTCAGACTGGATCGTAGACCAGTTTGTTTTTCTTAAAAAGAACATTACTGAAACAATAATGAAATATGGAAAAGATCAGATGAAAGTATTGCATTAATGTTAATATTGTAATTTGGTAATTTTACTATGGTTATAAAGGAGAACATTCTTGCTTTTAAGTACTAGGGGGAAGGAGACATTATGTCTGTAATGAACATTCATATGGTTCAAAAGAGCATTTTATTCTAAACTGACGAGTTAAAGGGAAACATCTTCCTTACAGAATGACTACTAATAAGTACAGAAATAAAAGTTAGGAAAATAAAATTTTGCAAGCATTCTAGAAAAAAATATTGAAAAAATTATCAAAGGATGCTAAATCTAGGAGGGATAGATATGATGAGGAATAGAATTATCAACAGTCTAAAAGTTCTTCGTCACAAGTTACCTGTTAGTTGTACAAGGGAAAACAGTAACTACACAGTGGAGAAACGGGACATCTTACTCAAGTAATCAAAATTGGTTATCACCAATAAGGAGCCAAGGGACCTTCTGTGCCTATGGATTAGAAACATGGGGGGAGACATCACTTAATAATGTTTCCACCCACATTGCATAATACTCTAACCATAAGGAAACATCAGAAAAGCCCCAAATGAGGAATATTCTACTTTTTAGCTATCCTGTATTTTTCAAAAATATCAATATTAGAAAAGACAGAGAAAGGCTGAGGAACTGTTCTAAAGAGTCATGAAAATACAACATAAAATCCTGGACTAGGTTCTGTAGCTAAAAAGAAGTTGCCTATGGGACCAAAAACAACAAAACAAAACAAAGAAACAAAAACCCCAAAACCCAAAACCAATGGAACATAGTCTGCTTCCACTGAAGTACATATGTAGTATTAAAAAGTAAAGGGTATGATGTCTGCAGCATACTTTCCAATAGGTCAAGGAAAAATATATATAAATATGGGCAACATTAAATTTTGGCACACATGTAATTTCATCATTTGGGTAGTTATATATTCTAATGAATATAAGAATTTATTGAAGTATTCCATTGGTATTTGTGTCTAGTATTTTAAAAATATAACCTGAGACTTAAAAAAAATGTTCAGCCAGGCAGAGGCATACACCTGTAATCCCAGCTACTTGGGAGGTTGAGGCAGGAGGATCACAAGTTGGCAACTTGTGACCAGCCTAGGCAACTTAGCAAGATTCTGTCCTCAAACTAATAAAAAAGGTTGGTGATGTAGCTCAGTGGTAGAGTAGACTTGAGTTCAATCCACAGCATCACAAAACTAATAAATGAAAATTTAAGAATAGGCTCTTTCATCACTTTTACATTTATATTGATAAAATTTATGTTTGGCCTTAATTCTGAAATCTTTTTCTTTTCCAAAAGCATTTTGCGTTCACATTTTGTTTGGGGATTTTCGTTCTCATCTAGTAGCTACTTCTACTTAATTTACAACAGTTATATTACCATTATTTAGAATAATGTGAAGATCACTAACATATTTTGTTTGGAGGTATAATACTAACAAAAAACTCCATAGTCTGGCCATTGGAACCACTCAAGGAAGGAGGCTACTCAAG
This sequence comes from Geosciurus inauris, assembly GCA_004024805.1. NCBI lineage: Eukaryota > Metazoa > Chordata > Mammalia > Rodentia > Sciuridae > Geosciurus > Geosciurus inauris. The sequence continues at coordinate 29,297 of PVHX01012728.1, forward strand.
GAGGGTTTACAAAAGGCTGGGGAAGCTGAGGCAGGAGGATCATGAGTTGAAAGCCAGCCTCAGGAAAAAAAGCAAGGTGCTAAGCAACTCAGTGAGACCCTGTCTCTAAATACAATACAAAATAGGACTGTGGATGTGCCTCAGTGGTTGAGTGTCCTTGAGTTCAATCCCTGGGACCAAAAAAAAAGTGAGTTGTACAGGTCTGAGTCTCAGATAATTCCTGAGAACTTTACTTTTGTCAAAGTCAACCAAACCAATTTTTAATGGATGTGGTACACTCTCTGACTGGGTGTAACTACAAGTTCCTTGTGCTATGACTTTAATTTAAAATCCCAAATTGATTAAAGCATGGGAAGATACTTCTTGCTCTCAGGGATATTATTTATTTTGCATTATTCTTGTAATTTTTCTGGATATATGCAAATAACGTATCTTAAAAAATACTGTTCAAAAAATCTTGTACAGTTAAAACTTTAAATACTTTACACAGTAATTTTAAGACACTAAAAGCAATGTCTTTACCATGTAAATTATCACATTATCCACAATACTCTACATATTTTATAGTGACACAAATTTATACATACTGCAATTGGAATTAGGGAATATCCTTTGGTCATCTACAGTAGGCTGCAAATTTTAAAAGAAGTTCTGAACCTGTGAAGGCAGTATAAGAAAGATCTTTATTTGAAACCTCAAAGTAATATCTCAGGTATCTACATTATAAAAAAGAGTCAAGATGTTTGCTTTGTTCTGTTTATTTGTTTGAGGGGTGGAAAGGAGGTTAAAAAAAGAAAGTCTGTTATCTGCTTCAAAGAGCTTTTCCAAAGGAGGGCGAATTCCTTTTCAATACACATCAACATGGATGGGATGAACACTGTTCTCAGAGCTTTCATGACAATTTAAATTCAAGGCAATCAATATGTGTAATGCTTTTCTGAAATCCAGTGTATTTCATTTGGACACATGGGTACTCTTTATATTCTTGTTCATGTATGATAAAGAACTGGCACTATGGCTTCAATAACAAATTTTTTTTTTTAAATTACAAATCCAACTTGTCTTTGATTTGGGTCTGAACTAATAACTAAGGAACCATTCAGCAATAATGGCCTCAAACATTTAAATATCTTCTGAAACTGCAATTCATTAAGGGACTGCTGAACTATGCCACCAGTAAGGGAATGAGGTAAGAATTCTTATTCTGGATGCCAAATTCAAAGCAAAGCATCAACAATTTCCTCACTTATGCAATATCTATAAATAAAAGTAGATGAAGGGGATAAGATAAAATAATGTTAAGTAAAAAGTACATACAGAACTCAGAAATACTCATTAAATTTGCCACTTTAGTTCAAAAAATGCTCATGAGAAAAATAACCACTTAAAGCAAAATATTAGTTACAGTGTTGCTTTTTAGAACTTATTTTGAGCAAAAGAATGAATATCGATCAATTTTCCTGGGTAAAACTTAATGGTTTGTCCTGAAATAGGTTATTTTTAAGTTGAACATCTAGGTTATGCCATGAAAATTCAAAGCAGAAAGAAAAATCACAGAAAGCCAGAAACTTCATCGATACATCTACACAGATGTTTGCTTGTAGTTTTTGGTGTCCAAAACCTTTTTTCCACACATTGCACAGATGCCTGAAACAGAAGAAAACAGGTGAATAATCAAATCATAATACCAACTGTTTGGATTATCTATGTCAATCCTGAAGCTTAAAATGTTATTTACCAGCATCATAAAATTGAAAAATAAACATATACTTTTAATCATGAACATGTTTTAAGTTCTATTTTGTCATGAAGTAGGTTAGAAATATAAAAATAGTATTTTAAAAAACTTACCCTTTTTGTAGGCACAGCCCTGGCAGTAATGAGAACCTGGTTGGTGCACGGAACTTTTACAAATTCTGCAAGTGGAGAACTTATTCTTTCCATATGGATCAAATCTACAGTTTGATTTTAAAGAAAGAAAAATGTATACTACAATAGAAACACTTTCAACCTACTTAAGCAACATGCAGGATTCATTCATGCTCACTGTTCCTTATCTCAAATTCTATAGCTGACCTCTTCTGGCTGACTACTGTCTAACATGTCACACACCTCTACTCCTTCCATGTAAGCAAGCTGCATGCTTATGAAAAGTTAGTTGTATTTATTCTCAAACCTGTTTCTCTCACTTAAATTTTCATGTCTTTTGGTGTCGTAAATATTATGAAAACCAATAAAATGTGAGTACAAAGGAGTGACTGATTCCATAAAAAACAAGTGACTGCTTTAGGATGACTAGATAAGTGTGAACCATTAACTATGCTATGGAAGTAGGTATGGGTAAGACAACTGTTAAAAACTGGGGGAAATCATAAGTGGAAGGACTTCACACTTTCCAAGTGTCAATTTTTGCTCTACTCTAAAAATACAACAACAAAAAAAATTGGTTATGACTTATGTGAGATTATGTAGAACTCTAGTCACAAGAATCACACTCAAAAGATCTTTTCTCAACATCAAATGATGGATGAATCCATTTATAGCTATGTATAAATAAGGTATATGTATCTTTTAATGACTGACTGCTTTAAATGATGTTTTCAATAAACTGGCCTAATCCCTTTGGATAACAGGGCTTCTTCTGTATAAAAGTAGTGATTGGGGTGCAGAGTAATTTTAGAAGAAATAGTTCCTCTTAAATTGACAGTAATACTTTGATTATAACTGCTTCCCTAACTAAAAAATGATTTTCTAAATCCTCACAGTGTCCTAGATGCTGGTGTTTTCTCTTGGGGTACAGCACAACAGCTAATTTTCAGAGGTTAACTTTTCCAAACTGAAAAGAATATAATTTTACTCCTCACAAGAGAAGACAAACACCATTCTTCTTTTCTTTTTTTGGGGTACCAGAGATTGAACTCAGAGGCACTCAATCACCAAGCCACATCCCTAGCCCTATTTTGTATTTTTTTAGGGACAGGGTCTCACTGAATTGCTTAGTGCCTTGATTTTCCTGAGACTGGCTTTGAACTCATGGTCCTCCTGCCTCAGCCTCCCCAGCTGCTGGGATTACAGGTGTGCGCCACAGCTTCTGGCTCTATTCTTTTTTTTAAATAAGCTCAATTTGTTCAACCTATAAATCTAGAGATTACTTTTTTAAAAAACTGTATTTTTTAAAAACTGATTTTATCATTCTAAGATACATATTAATCTCTGAAATCTTAAAATTACTTGGCAGAGTTTTTTCTTTATTAAAGTAATGATGTACCTCATAAACCATGCTAGTGTAGATTCAATGCAAAACAGTGGTACACATTCCAAAGGGTAAGAGCTACTTTTTAATGATATTAGAATAAGTTTGGTATCATAAAAGCAAGTATATAAAACTATACAATCTGAAAAAATAACTTAAGTCAATAAAAATTGGTCTTAGTAGACACTAATAAGTCAGTCAACAATATAGAGTGTGATGCTGTATTGAAGAATAAGTCTACTGTGTTGTTTTGTATTCATCATTTAATAAGTACCCACTATATGCCAGATATTGTATGTAGGAAAAGCTTTATTATTATTATTATTTCTAATCTTTGGGATGATGTCATAAAAATATTTATTCATTTAGCAAATAACTACCGAGTGCCTACTATGTGCCAGTTACTGTTCTAAATACCAAAGATGAACATGACAAAGTCCCTGCTCTCACCAAACTGATATGCTAGTAAGAAGTGATGAACAATAAATAGTAACAGATAATCTAACAAAACAAGTGTTTTTCAAGCAGTGATAAGTCTTATAAAGAAAATTCAACAGAATACTCTAGTGGAGACGTAGGGAAAGAACAAAGATTAGTTTAGATGCTGATTAGGGACTCATCTTTGAGGAGGTGACATTTCACCCTAGACTCAAGTAATAAGTAGTCTGATACGTAAACTCTGAGGAAGGAACGCAGGAAGGAGCAAGTACAAACCTCTTTAGATGGGAGCGAGCTTATAATATCTAATGAGGATGGGATAAAATAAATGAAGAGGAGTGTGGAACAACAGAAAGTCTACAGAGAGGGAGAGGTTGTATCATGGAGCACCTTGTAAGAACATGGTAGGGGGCTTAGCTTCTATTCTACACAAAAAAGAAAATGATTAGAGAATTTTAAGCAAAGAAATTACATGACCATTCTGACTACTATAATACAAACTGCAGAAAATGAGAGAAAAGGCAGGTAACAGCTAGAGAATTATTTCAGTATGCAAGTAAGATATATAGTGGTTCAGAACAGTGTAGTAGCTGTGAAATGGACAGAAACTGATAGATTCAAGTTGTATTTTAGAGGCAGATCCACAGAACTTGCTGATGGATATGCAAAGCTTTTAGGCTTGAACAACTGGTTTGGACAGTAGGGCCAATTATTATGATGAGAAGACTAAAGAAAAAAGAGGCAGTTAGATATCAAATTAGGTAATTCAAGTAAGCAGTTGCCAAAGAACTGAAGTCATGTTAGGATAGTTTATAAATTTATAAATGGGGGAAAAATTATTTAGTACTGAATCCTGAGGTACTTAATTGAGAAGGAACTGTCAGAGTTGGAAAGAAAAGCAAGACAATAGGTTATTCCAGAAGCCAAGAGAATACATATTGCCAAAAAAGAGAGTTATTAAACTATTTTGTCCCAACATCTCAGATATATTTTCTCAAAGCGCTATAGGATGCTTTATATATATAAAAAAGATATATATATATTGTCTCAATGTCCTATTTACAGGACAATGTATTTTTGTTCTTCATGATAATAAAGAATATATAAGTGGTAGATTATGATTCCCAACCACCTTGTCAATTTAATTGAAATATTCAATTAAAATTGAAATACAATTAGAATTGAAAACTTGGGACTTAATGGGTTAAGAGATAAAGTAAGGTAAGAATAGATAAGTGGTCCTTAGCTTTAAATATCACTTCTGACCCTGACAAGAGAACTTTAAGGCTGTGGTGGGAATGAAAGCATGACTAGAATGGGTACAGGAGAGAATAAAATTTAAGAATATTGAGAAATATCTAGATAAGGCTTCTGAAAACTGCTGACCTGAAACAAGCAAATGGTGGCAGCTGGAAGAGTCCATGGAATTTTTAAAACTGGATATAATAAAACATGGTATCAAAAAAATTTTTTTAAGATGGGAGATATTTTTATGCCCATTCTCTGATAAAAAAGTAAAGTTCAGAAAGGTTAAGAAAAAGGTTTAACTTAGCTTAAGGTTACAGGGCAGGGCAGTGATAGAACCTAGACTCAAATTCAGTTCTAGCTCATAAGATTATGATCTTTCCACATTCCTGTTGCTTATTATCTTTGGATAATTAAGAAGTAGATAAAAGAAAAGTCATATTTTCTGATAAAATTACATAAAGGAAGTAGTAGCACTAATATCTTCATATATTGATACAATAAAGATAGAGTGAAATTAGCAGGTTACAGCAGCTATATTGTCTCTGATACCAGAACTCCCTAAGTCTATGTTTTATCACAATGGAGTGATTGAATGACAAATTTACTTCAACAGGCTTAATATGGAGAGAGTGAAAATTTACAACTCCTCTATGCATGTTCTTACTCACCTTGCTTTTTTTGAAGTCAAAGCTTTATTTTCATTCAGCTTTCTTCCACCACTTTCTGTATCAAAATATAAATATGTTTAGTGGGTTATTTCTATGCATTTTATATATAACATCTAATAATCTAATAATTAGTTTAAAAGTTCATTCTTTAACCTCTTATCAATAGAATGTCCTATATCTAAATTTTAAAAATACTTATTTAATGGCCAAGTTCTTAAGACACTACTTAAAAAGAAAACAATTATTAAGGAAGCTGAAAATTTATATAAAATGCAATCATTTTATTTTTCAATCAAAGTAGTACTTTAGGAGGGTCTACATTTTCTCTGTCTACTGCAAAATCTAGAAGTTTCTCCTTTGGTGTCATGGAAGTTTCTACTTTGGTGTCATAGAATTTGAATACAGTGAAAGTATTTCTTTTTCTTCTCTTTGAAAATAGATTTCACTATATGCATTTAATGATAATAAAGATGAAACAGTTTGAATTTGTTTAAAAAATATTAAAAACTAGGTGAAAGGGGGATTAAATAAATTAAATTTATTAATTAAATAAATTAATTTCACTTAATTAAATACAAATCAAATCAAAACTGAGATGAAATCATCATTTGAAAATCACTTAATTCTGCTATCTCCTGCCTACTGTATTATCCCATACATGTAACTCAGAGAACTAAATGAAAAGATATTAAATTATCAAAGGACTCAGTATTATTTAGTGTTTAAGATGAAATACACTAAACACATAGTATTTTATATTACAAATAATGTAAAAGCTAAAAAAGTATTCACAGGAAGTATTTGATCCAATTTCTATTTTCTAAAAGGAAAAATACCTGTGGTATTCCTAGCACCATCTTTCCATGTGTCTGGAGTGATAACTGTACCAAGTTTCTTTTCACCTGTTACAAGATAGTAAAAATGAAAGTAGAATTTACTATTTAATAAATATTCTATATCATGCCTAAAGGTCACAATGGTATCAATAATCATAGTATAATAGGAGTCTGGGAATGTTAGAGGCCAGTAAATTGAAACTCAGGATATCAATTGTAGGCAATGGATATTGACCCTCAGTAAAATTTGTAGAAAAACAAGTTTTTTGTTTTGGGGTACAGGGGACTGAACTCGGGCACTCAACCACTGAGTCAAATCCCCAGCCCTATTTTGTATTTTATTTGGAGACAGGGTCTCATTGAGTTGGTTAGTGCCTTGCTGTTGCTGAGGGTGGCTTTGAACTCGCGATCCTCCTATCTCAACTTCCAGAGCTGCTGTGATTTCTGGAGTTGCTGGGATTCGAACAAGATGGTTTCTAATAGACTTTCACTGTTTATACTTTGAAAAAATCTGATAAATCAATTCATTTAATATACATTTACTAAATAAGCATCTATGATCTATAAGTCATTATACAAAGTGCTGAGAAAAATAAAACCATGAATCAGACAAAGCTCTACATTTTAGAAAAACTTACATCTAAGTTCATTAGTTTCTCTAACAGCAGTACTTAATTTGGGTTCCACAGGCAGAACTTAGGAGATAAATGAACAAAGTAAAGTGAGTGTGTGTGTGTGTGTGTGTGTGTAGGAAAGGTATAGATTTTTACTAGAAAAAATACATACACAAAAGGTATACACACACACCCAAACCTTTTGTGTGTGTGTATTTTTTTTTTTTTCAGTAAAAGTCTATATCTTTCATTAGAGTCTCAAAGGGACCAGAGACTTCCAAAAGAGTTAAGAACACTTCAGCCAAAATATAAGCTGGAAAATAAAAAGTATAATTGTGGGCTAAAATAAACTAAGTGCTAAAGTAGTAAGAGAAATGCCATGCAGGAAGAAATAACCCTGGTTATGGGACGCTCAGGAGTGCTTTGTAGAGAATATTACAGAAAGGGTTGTTTCAATATGTGAAAATGGGACTGTGAAGAAGGAAGCAAGAGGATGAAGTCAAACTAGATAAAGGATGCATCCTAAGGAAAGGCATGGAAAGTTCAGGGTACATATGAGCACATAAAGTAGTTTGGCTGGCTCAAGTGTGAAAAGGTAAGTGTCAATGAATATGAGGCTGGAGAGAGAAACTGGGGCCTTACTAAGGAGGCTCCAAAATAGACAGGGTTGTTTCTTCCTGCATAAGCATGAATGAAGTCAGGCTGGAGATGTGAAGTAGACATTCATTGGTATGGATGTGCTACCTGAAGCCAAACACTCCCAAAAGAGTCAAATGGAGCCAGAGAATTAAAGTAAGACCCCCTCCTCACCCCTGCCCAAAGTCCTTGAACTTGGTGATAAGATCACTTGGTGAACTTGGTGATAAGATCACTGGTAAACTTTTGAAAGTTATTTCAGCGTTGTAGAAAGTCAGTTTGTAAAGTGCTAAGAAATAATTCTGAAAAATCTGAAGACAACAAACAAACCAAGTCTTTAAAAAGAAATTTGCGGTACAGGGAAAGAGACAGCTAAGAATGTAAGAGAGAAAGCTGAAGAGTTTACTTACAGGGTGAGTAGAATGAACTGACAGATTGAGAGATTAAAAACAATGGAATGTTAGATTTTTTAGAAAAGCAGAGAAGCAGAAAGTAGTAGTAAGAGGGAACAATCTTTAGACATATCATATTCTAGAATCAAATGTATCAATTTTATTTAATAACCACACTGGATCTAGGATTCTCCAAAATTTTATGTGCCTTGGGAAATTAACTCTCACAATTTCCTCAGTATCCTTAATTTCCCTTGGGACAAAGTACTTACAGTGTAAACAGAATAACAAACAAGTAAAAGTAGGCAGAATTATTGTCTTCTAAAGTAAAATAATCTAACACACAAACCCCCCGAAAACTGCTTAAGGGTGGAGTAGAGTTAAAGATGTCAATGCCAAAAAGGATGATGTGAGGGGGTGGTGAAAATGTTCTAAAATTATGGTAGTGATTGCATAACTCTGCAAATATACTAAAAACCACATTTTAAATGGGTGAATTGTATGGTGTGTTAATTACATCAAGTATTGTTCTTATTACCAAAAATTTTTTTTTTGGTATTGGGGATTGAACCCAGGGGCACTTAACCACTGAGCCACATCCCTCCCCAGCCCTTTTTACATTTTATTTTTAGATAAGGTCTCACTAATTAGCTGAGGCTGGCTTTGAACTTGTGATCCTCCTGCCTCAGCCTTCCAAGTGCTGGGATTACAGGTGTGTGTCACCGGGTCCAGCTTTAAATTTTAACGTAAGACAATAATGGTATATGGTATATAATCTAAAAAGAGGGAGGTATTAGTTCCACTACATTCCACACAGAATGGTGCAATTTAATTTTGAGTGCCACATACATAAGTAAGAGGCAGGTTACGATAGAAATAATCAGTTTTTGAGTACATATTAAGCTTAGGATTTTGTATTAGACATTATCTAAGTTATTTAATTCTTACAAAACGACATAAATTATGTGTTTTTCAGGTGAGAAAATGGGGTCCAAGAAATATTAAGTGGCTTGTCCATTAACATTCTTTAACCTAATACAAAAACTGAAAACCATGGGATTCTATCTCAAGTTTTACCTACTGAGGGGATATAAACAAAATGAATCATGTTTATTACACAGTAATTGGCATGACAAGAGGAGTTGGAACTTTGTCCCCCCAAAGCCAGATGTATCTAGCACCAGTAAACAGAGACGTGGAGATATGAAAGCTGTTTTTAAACATGAACAGATTGAGAGGTTAAAAAAAACAAAAACAGGGCTGGGGTTGTGGCTCAGTGGTGGAGCCCTTGCCTTACACGTGTGAGGTACTGGGTTCCATCCTCAGCACCACATAAAATAAAGATATTGTGTCCATACACAACTAAAAAAAATATTAAAACAAAAACAAACTCCATCCAATCTTTTCTAAAACTCTCAAGAGTTTGCAATAGAATCACTAATTGGCTAATTATAGGCGGGAAAGACCTTGCTAAAAGCAAGGGATGGCTGGGCGCGGTGACGCACACCTGTAATCCCAGTGGCTCAGGAGGCTGAGTCAGGAAAATCGCGAGTTCAAAGCCAGCCTCGGCAAAAGCGAGGCGCTAAGCAACTCAGTGAAACACTGTCTCTAAATAAAACACAAAATAGGGCTGGGGATGTGGCTCAATGATAAAGTGCCTCCGAGTTCAATCCCCGGTAACCCCTGCTCTCCAAAAAAAGCAAGGGATGCCTATGTAGACTTCTTTGAAGATGGAGAGACTTCCTGGCTCTCCCGTCCCAGTGCTATAGGTATTCATGCCACGTGTTTATACGACATTGGATTGGATGCTGACTTAGGGTTACCCGATAAAATAGAGGATGCTCAGCTAAATTTAAATTTCAGGTAAACAATTTTTGAGTTAAATCCTGCGTGGCACAAGGCACTTACTGTTGCAAAAACCAATACACAAAGCTGTCTCAAATATTGCATGGGACACACTTATAGTACTAAAAAGTCATTCGTTGTTGTCTACTGAGCATCTGGAATTCTTTCTTGCTATATCTTGCAACTCTAGATGTCACTGAAGCGATTTTGAAGGTTCATTTTAAGCCTGAGCCAGCTACTCAAGAAGCTGAAATTGATGAGATTCGGGGGTAAGGAGAGGAAACGGAAATAGAGACACAGAACAGAGACCACTCCGAACACAAAACATATAGGACTAAATGGTCACTGGGGAGGGGCAAGGCAGGAGGACAAAGGTTAGACTCAGAGCCCTGTGGGAAAAACACAGATACGGCCAAGTTCCCAAGAAAATCTAGTCTGGTTTTCCTAGCCTTCTCCTCCCTCAGAAGCGGGTCCTTAACTCACATTTTTCGCACACCATCCTTCTGTCTACGGTTCCCTTAGACGCAGAAGCACCAGCAACTCAAAAACATCAACACTACCTGCAGAGACGCCCCTTCCGGCTACGTCAACCTACTTCCGTCTCTAAACCCTCAGTTCCCGCCTACCCTACACCTGGAAAACCGCGGGAGGAATAAACGCGAGCAGGTGGGTGGGGCTGCCTCATTGGCCCCACCCCCCCCGTCTGCGATAGGCTGTGAGGCCGTGGGTCTCCACCTCCCGGCCTGCGCCTGCGCGAAGGTCATGGCAGCCCGTCGCACCTGACAGTGGGAGGCAGTGCCTCCCCTTCCCTCCGCGGGCGGGAGAGTTAGGTAAGCCCAGCTAGACAGCCCCGGTACATTCACCTCTCGCGGATGCACATCACCCAGCCAACTGCCAGAATGGCGGGGAACCTCCGGGACCCGGCCTGCCCACGGCCGCCGGCCGCCTGAGCGCCACGCTTCCGGCGTGACCCAGGGGCAGCCCTGATGAAGCGACCCTCTTTCGGCTCCGAGTTTCTGTCTCTGTCCTTCAGTTTTCCCTCGTGTCCAGTACTTGTATTCTTAAATTAGGCCCCTCAACTAATTTCTCGATGCTTACAGTCCGGCTGGCTGAGGCTAGGGCAGTGTCCCGAGAGACCCTGCGTGAGGTGGGTCTACAGCTGAAGGTCCAGCATCCCCGCGAAGGTTGCTCTGGGATGGCTCAGAAGCGTTTTCTCCGCTGCCACGCCTGTCCACCTGGGTCGGGTCGGATCGTAACCCCGAGGAGTCGGCCTCGCGATAATAGGCGTGCTCAGAGGCATTCCCTAGGCCTTACAGTGCCGGTGTCGAAGAAGGGTGCATACTTCAACTTTTTGCAGCAAGCCTCTGAGCCTGGGTGCTTACTGCTCACTCTTTTGGGTCCACATCTGCAGAGGGTAGCCGGGATTCCGAGGGTGGCCCAGAAGGAGTCTGTTTACACAGGGGTTTCCTGATTCTTCCTTCTCCTGCCTGACCTGCAATCAGTGGAGGATAGAATCACGAAGAAATATTTTTGTCCCATCTTACCATCCATTGTTTCCCCAACCCCTAGAGTGTATCTTAATATTAAAGAGGCTAGGGCTTGAAATGACTGACGTGTGAAACCTTGTATCTGTCACCTAACTAGTTCATTCTGTTTCTTTATCAGTAAAGTATGTGCCTTTGAAAAATGATTTGTGTGGGTTAAATGAGAACCATTAGTACAAATTCCAGATTCACTCGTTTTTCTTTCACATTAAAACACTCCTTTTCTTCACTTCCTTGTGTTATATTTTTCTGGGATGCTTTTATTTTCTGGGATATTCACCGTAGTGTAACTTATTGACAAATACTTAATATAAAGTCCTCACTTAATATTAGTCAATATAATACATAAGCTCTCCATAATTTAAACGTATGTATTTAAAGACAGTAAATAGCTCATTGCTTATTTTTAGAGGTTGAAACATTTAGGACAATGGGAAAATCATTATTACACATGTTTTTCTTTTCTTAATTTGTTTTTCATTAGATAGCCACCAAAGAAAACATCATGAAAGATACAGATATCAAGAGACTACTGTATACCCATCTTTTATGCATATTTTCAATTATCCTAAGCATCTTCATTCCATCAGTATTCTTGGAGAACTTCTCAATATTGGAAACACACTTGATGTGGTTGTGCATCTGTTCTGTTTTTGTAACTGCTGTCAATCTAGTATTATATTTGATAGTAAAACCAAATGTATCTTCTAAAAGAAGTTCATTATCATATAAGGTAAGGCTTACTTCTTAAGCAATTTTTGGATGGAAGTTGTGTTTCTTTTAATAAAAGAATAAAGTATTTGTCCTCAATGGATTAGTTAAGGCGTGTAAAGAAAACTGATTTTTTTTTCAAATAAGTATCTCGTTGCATGCTGTACCCACTATGTTTGATAGATCCTTGCTGTGCATTCATTCTGGAATTATGACTTCTTCAGTGGCTATTATAGCACTGTGAGCCTGTATAATCCATTGTTTTACATCACCATTGAAGATAAATACATATGGTTATCTATAAACCTTATTTTATAAGATATTGCAGTTTGTTTGCATTTACTTTTGCATTTCTGAAAGAAAGTGGGCTTTTCAGAAATTACAAAAAGAATTCACTGTGGTAACTTGTTTCAAACATGTTCTTCCTTGACTAAACAGTTAAAGATATTAGGATCAATTTTCTGGAATATTCACTGTGCTTGACTATTACTTTAATAAAGTCCTCACTTAACATTCAATATTTTGTATAAGCTCTCTGTTAGTTAATTTAATATAGCATCTTTACTGCCTTATGATTTTAAAAGCTTAATGTGTATTTTATAATTGTATCTTCTTAAGTTCCAAATCAGACGGGTCCCATGTATGCTATTTGTAGATATTCAGGCCTTTTTTCATGTGATTCATACAGTAATATGAATGTGACTTGGAAAATGATATAATATTTTGTTTTTGTGTTGCAGTTGCCTCAGGAGTTTTGTTTTAAAATGAAAAAAGTTATTTTCTGCAGTGATTTATGTATTATTATATAACAAGAACTTTGTGTATTTTATATCCTAGCACTCTGTTATCAACAAGTATTTCATAAATATGGATTAATAGCATAGCTCAATACATATTGTAGAAACAGAAATCCATTTGACTCATGAGTGGGTAGAATGTGGGTGTGTATGGTATTTGCCTTTTAGAACATTCAGCTATTTCACACATTATAGGAAAAAGTTGTATTTGTAGATAAAATGGAAGAATTTATCCTTTAGTCAGTCTCTTGAGTCTTCAAATTATTCATTTCTCTTTTAGGTAACCAGAGTTTTGAAATGTTGTATCTACTTTCTTATGTCTTGCTTTTCCTTTCATGTGATTTTTGTTCTATATGGAGCACCACTAATAGAGTAAGTTTGAAAATTTTACTTTAACTTTATATTTTAGAAAACTTAAACAATGTGCTAAGTCTGTTGGCAATTAGAGAAAAACTGTGGTGTGTTTAATGAATCAAGGCAGGAGAACATTATTTTTCTTCTTCAGCACTGTTTTTCAAAACAGTAGAATAACAATTCATAACTTGGTTCATTAAAAGCTTCTATTATTTAACCCTCTGTTGCTCAACTACATGTTGGGAGGAAGGAGGGCAGGTGAGGAACTGTAGTGTATGCATAGTTCAAACACTAATTAGTATTAAAATACTAATGTGTCTTCTTTTAGAACCTCTCAGGGAACTCACTGTCATGGTATGTGTAAGTTGGTTATAAGTAACATCAGTTCTTAGCAGTGCAATTCTGAGGTAGTTGAAAGAGTTTGTTTTCCTAAGGAAAGTCAATAAATTTTTGTATTAAAATAGTTGATAAGCTTTTAGGTCAAATTAAACTCAACACTTTTTCAAAACTAACCAATTTCAAATTAGTGGAGACTAATTTAATAAATATTTCTTACATAATGTTTATTACAGTTTGGAAAACTTCAGTTTAGTAGTGATTAATGATCATGGTGAAATGACATATATATATACATACACATACATATATACACCTCTATAACCATGTGTTATATATATTTATACCTAACTGTATATATACATATATTTTTTGTGGGAGTACCAGGGATTGAATTCAGGGGCACTCGACTACTAAGCCATATCCACAGCCCTACTGTATTTTATTTAGAGATAGGGTCTCACTGAGTTGCTTAGCGCCTTACTTTTGCTGAGGCTGACTTTGGTCCTCCTACCTCAGCCTCCTGAGCTGCTGGGATTATAGGCATGCACCACCATGCCTAGCTTATATATATATAAAACTAACAGATTTAGCCTTTTCTGGATGGAGGAGGACAAGACCTTTGTCATCAGAAATGATAGCTTTTGTCTAATCCAGCATAAACTAGAAATAAGAGTTGAATCATTGGTTGTAGAAAAATTCCAGAGACTGTTGAGGAAGAAAGCTAACATCTAGAAATGGAAGCTTCAGTATGGATCTTAGGGTTTTTCAGATTTTTGAAATTGATCATTAAAGCAAGTTATTTCCTAGATTGGCATTTAAAGTTTGTATTTTAGCAGTAAAATCATTTATAGTCATTTTGATGGGACTCATGTAACCTTTCAAAATATTGAAAAATAGTCTTATATTAAATGTTCAGGTGAAAAAGATTTTGTATATGTGTTATGTGCATCTCTAACACTTTTTAAGAAATTAATAGAGTATTTTTGTTTTGTTTTAGGTTGGTGTTGGAAACATTTTTATTTGCAGTTCTTTTGTCTACTTTTACTACTGTACCTTGTTTATGTTTGTTAGGACCAAACCTCAAAGCATGGCTAAGAGTTTTCAGTAGGAATGGGTAAGTTTTAATTTCATATTTTACTGATTAGTAATTTTTAAAAAATGCATGAAGTGTTTTTCTATTCATGGCAGTTTGCTGATTATTCCAGGAATGTTTCTCAGCACTGTGTGATTCCCAAAGGTGCCAGAAGGGGCCAATGCATTTGGGGAATGGAGGCAGAGAACAGTTAGTTTGAGAGGGACCCAAGCAATCAGACTACAGCCCTCTCCCTCCACATTAGCAAAATCAACTTTGCCTTTTTTTTTTTTCTGTATAGTAGAATTCTACTCTGCTTTTTGTTTAAAGAAAAAAAAATTTTTTTTTTGCTACCAAAAAAAGGCTTTAAAAACCACTGGGATAATTTGGTATTATGATAAAGTGCTTCAAATAAAATTGCTTATATATATTTCATAATATGCAAATGGGGTACTTATAAAAATGTTTCGTGTAATAACAAGAATTTCTTGTTTGGCCTTTGTTATGATAAAATATTGTAGTGCAGATTGAACAGATTTTATTTCCTTAACAACCATACATATTTTCAGCAGAGCCAAGTTAAAATTTTAGCTTCCTCAGAGACTGAAATACTTACCAGAGGTGTGGAGTTCTAACTAAGAAAACCAGAAGATAATGTGGTACCTGTAATTTTGTCCTGTTTGTTACCTAGCAGCAAAAACTTCTTGAGCACTTACTCTGCTCCACAGGCTAAGCTCTATGTGGATTTCAAAATATTAAGATTTTTCCCCCCTGAGGAGCTTGCACATTCAAAGGATAAGAATGAAATGAACAAATAGTATGAAACTAAAACTATGTAAACAGGCCAAGGAGAGCAGGGAATGCATGCTGAGTAGTTTGGTTCCATAATTACTGTCTTATTCCTTGGGAAGTGACTGTGTTCTTTTTCATAGGAATTATTTTGTGTTCTTAAAGACTCTAGAAAACAAAAGTATAACAACTGAAAACATCTTTCCACATTATTACCATAGTACTTGAATTAATTTCTTTTAACTTCTTAGTTTGAAATTTTTAAACAGTGAAAACTGGTTGAAATCTTATTGGTTTATACTCCTAGTTTATCAAGCTTCAAATTTTTCTAATAGTTAATGATTTTTTTGGAGGGGGCATTGTCATTTAATTTTTACGGTTAGTTCTGATGTAACGGGGTGTATGTGTTCATAAAAATCACTGAATTTAACAAAATTGGACAATAAAAATCACAAACCTTGTGAGAAAGATGAGGTTAGGAATGTAACACTCAAAAACTTTGCCAGTGACACATAAAGAGAAGATATGAACTTTTTTTTATTGGTACCAGGGTTGAACCCAGGGACTCTTAACCACTAAGCCATGTCCCAAGGCCTTTTTTTTTTTTTAATTTATTTTTTAGTTGTAGGTGGACAGAACATCTTTATTTTATTTTTATGTGGTGCTGAGGATTGAACCCAGTGCCTCATGCATGCTAGGTGAGCACGCTACTGCTGCGCCATAACCCCAGCCCCTAAGGCCTTTTTTGTGTTTTATTTTGAGGCAGGGTCTCACTGAGTTGCTTAGGGACTTGCTAAGTTTCTGAGGCTGTCTTTGAACTTGTGATTCTCCTGCCTCAGCCTCCTAAGTTGCTGGGATTACAGGTGTGAATGAAGATAGAAGAGAGGAACTTAATGAAAAGGTAGCACCATATTACACATATTAAGTGGTTAAGAAATACATAAATTTTACATCAAATATAGCTCTCTTCCTAGGAAAAGATTTGAAGTTTACCTTTGAAAGTAGACATGGGAAAAGTTGTCTCTTGTGAGTTACTGTGAAATGGTGAAGAGTGGTTGTTGGAAATCCGACCCAAAGTTAACACCAGATGTGGATGGGTATGACTGGATATGTTTGGTAAACTGAGGTTGCTGGGAGTGACTTCTTAAAAAACAGTATTGAAGCTGGAGCATGATGGTATCCACTTATAGTCCCAGCTAGTCCAGGCTGAGACAAGAGGATCCCTTTAACCCACAAATTTGAGGCTAGCCTGGGCAACATAGCAAGATCTTGTCTAAAAAAAATGATATTAAAATAGTATTGAGATGTAATTCACATACCAAACTCATTACCTAAGTGGATAATTTAGTGGTTTTAGTATATTCACAGACAATATACAACTATCACCAGAGTCAATTTTAGAACATTTAAATCACCTCAAAAAGAAACCTTGTGAGCTGGGGCTGTAGCTCTGTGGTAGAGCACTTGCCTAGCATGCATGAGGCCCTGTGTTCAGTTCTCAAGATATCCTTTAGATATCATCTCCTTAAGCCCCCACCCCCAAGCCCTAATAACTTCTTATTTATTACTGTCTCCATATAATTGCCTATCCCAGACATTTCATGTAAATGGAATCATACAGTGTTGTTTTTTCTTTCTTTCACATTCATCTATGTTGTAGCATGTATAGTACTTCATTTCTTTTTATGGCTGAATAACATTCTGTCCTATAGATATATACTACATTGTGTTTATCCCTTTATTCATTGATAGGTATCTGGGTTCTTTCTAGTTTTTGGTTATTACTTGAGAGTTGTGATTCCTCTGCATCTTCAACAATACTTGTTATCTGACCTTTTGATTGTTACTATCCTAATGGGTGTGAAGTTTTATCTCATTGTGTTTTTGTTTGTATTCACTGCTGACTAATGTAAAAAATCTTTGCATGTGTTTAATGGCTATTGTATATTTTCACTGACAGAATATCTCTCTAGATCCTTTGCTCATTTTTAATTGGATTGTCTTTTTATTATAAGTTGTAAGAGTTATTTATATAGTCTAGCTATAATTCCCTTATCAGATACATGGTTTGCAAATTTTTCTCCCATTTTATAATTTGTCTTTTCACTTTCTTGATAGTGCCCTTTGAAACCCAGAATGTTTAAATTTTGATGAAGCCCAGTTCATCCATTTTGTTGCATTTGCTGTTTGTATGTTTAGTGTCATATCTAAAAATTCTTTGCCAAATCAGTCACGAAGATTCACATCTATGTTTTCTTCCAAGAAATTTATAATTTAACCTCTTATATTTAAATCTTTGATTCATTTTGTGTTAGTTTTTATATACGGTGCGAGATAAGTGTCCACTTTCCTTCTTTTACATGGTCTTGTTTCAATACTAGTTGTGGCTATTTTTTCCCATTTAATGATCTTGACATTGTTGTTGAAAATTAGTTGATCATAAATACATGCTTTTGTATGCGGACTTAGTTTTGTTCCATTGACCCATATGTTTATCCTTATAGCAGTGCAATGCTATTTTGACTAGCTGGTAGAGGTTTGAGGGACATACTATAAAAACATTTTGTGTTTTCCTATATCACATAGTACATGCAGTTTTTCATGTTTACATTTAGTGTTTCTTGCGGATGAAATTGCTCATATTCCCCAATATATCAAATTGAAACAAATTTGGAACAAATTTGAATCTTCAAAACAAGCATTATATAGCCATGGATATAAGTTCCTAATGTTTGCAAACTGAAAAACGTTAAATGTTAAAACTCAAGGGAAACAGAAAAACTACTTGTAGTTTTTCATAGTGACGTCTCACGGACTTAATATGTTTATATATTTTCCTGGGTCTTTTTAAACTCTGTTTCTACTTTAAGACTGAAGAATACCTTGTTTTCTCCTGAGTAAAAAAACATTTTTTAAAATTTATTTTAAAATTTGCCTTTGAAACTTCTGAGATTTAGTGAATAAATCTGTTGGTATGTTGTTTGCATGCCTATTGCACTTTATCCCTTCTAAGAAGGATCTATAGCAGAAGTAAAACTAAAAACTATAGGAAGAGAAATTACTATTTTCTAGCTAGATTGGCAAAGATCAATAAATTTTGATAATACATAGTGTTAGGAGTTTGGTTCTCCAAACTCTCTGGAGGGTAAATTGGTTCAGACTCTATGAAGTACAATTTGGTAACATTTATAAAAATTTCAGATGAACATCTTTGACCCAGCAATTCTCCTTCTGGCATTTTATTCAGTAGATATACTTGCACATCTACAAAATGTTGAGTATATATGATTACTCATTTTGGCATTGAAAATAGCCTAAATGTCCATTAGAAAAAGGTATGGTTAAATAACATTTAATGCACACCATGAAATTCTATGCAGCTACAAACACACACTCCCTCCCACATTCTCTCTCAATTCTTTGTTTATTTACTCTGTGTTAAGTAGAAAAAAAGTGTAGTTAAAAAATGTGCATGAGGCACTACCATCCTATGTAAAAAGTTGGGAGGGGAGAATAAATACACCTATGTATCTACAGGATTTTTTGATGCCACCTAAGCTTCAGTAGACTGACAAAGTTATCCTAAAATTTCCATTATACAATCAGAAAACAATTTAGTAGCTAGAGGATTGTGCTAAAAATAATCACTTTGTAATACAAAACATTTACTATCATACAGGACATGACATGAAATAATAAAAATATGAAAATATTTTAGTAACTTTTAAAGTATTTCCATGAATTTTATGGCATTTCTCAGAGCAATCTAGTGAGATACTTCTATTTTCATTGTTTTATACATGAGGATGCTGAAAAACTAACAAGTGATAGCCAATAACTGATAGAACTAAGGCTTGAGTCTAGATCACATACCATATACAAGTTAGGTGACTCTAATAATTAGGAGTCAGAAAATGGGTTCCTGGCCTTCACTACTCAGTGGCCAAATGATCTTAGACAAGCTACTTAGCTTCACAGATCCTCATGCATAACATGACTAGAATAAAACTAATATGTGCTTAGCAGGGTAATTGTCAGAACTGAGTAAGCTGGTAAGTGAAATCAATAGTAGGTGCTCAAGAAATGTTTGCTAAATGGATTAACAAATGTCAGGGAGCGTCTTTAGATGTCATACTTCTAATCCTGACTGGTTTGTCTCAGTACTTCTTAGGTCAGATAACAGACCAAGAACTATAGCACATAGTCAACAATAGAGGAATAATGGTTTTTTCAGTTAATTTAGTGTGACGTTTATTTGAACTTTGTTGTGAGAGGGGAACCTAAGTCTTCATGTCTCCACCATAGTTCAATTTCTTCTTAGCACTTTTATCACAAGGATTTAGTACAGAAAACATCAATTTTTTTCATGATCTAGAAAATAACTAATGTGGTAGATTAACTTATTTAACTTTAGAGTGGCCTTCTTTAATGTTCACTTTTTTAAAAATTCTGAACTTTATTTTTTAGTAAAGTTGTAGATTTACAAAATTGAGCAGATAATTCAGACTTTCCATATACTTTCTCCACTGGCAGTTTCCCCTATTATTAACTTCATGTGCTAGTGTGGTATGTTTGTTATAATTAATGAACAAATATTGATACATTATTATTAACTAAAATTCATGTACAGTTCTGTGGATTTTTATAAATGCATGTCATGTATCCATCATTACAGTACCATGCAGAATAGGTTCACTGACCTAATAACACCCTGTGCTTCACCTATATATCACTTTTTGTTGTACTGGGGATTGAACCCAGGGCTTCCCACATGCTGGGCAAGTACTCTACCACTGAGCTACACCCCAACTCTTTTATTTATTTATTTATTTTTTGTACCAGCGATTGAACCCAGGGGCACTTAACCACTGAGCCACATCCCTGGCCCTTTTTTGTATTTTATTTAGAGACAGGGTGTTGCTGAGTTACTTAGGGCCTCGCAAAGTTGCTGAGGCTAGCTTTGAATTCACAATTTTCCTGTCTCAGCTCCTGAGCTGCTGGGATTACAGGTGTGTACCACCATGCCCTGCTATTTTTTATTTTGAGACACACTCTTGTTAAGTTGCTGAGGATGGCCTTGAACTTGTAATCCTCCTGCATCAGTCTCCTGAGTAGCTGGATTACAGATGTGTATACTACTTTACTTGGCCTACTGATCTTTTTAATATCTCTGTAGCTTTTCCTTTTCCAGAATGGCATCTTGTTGGAATCGTATAGTGTGCACATAGCCTTTTGAGACTAGCTTTTTTCACTTGAAATACATATTTAAGTTTTCTTCAGGTCTTTTCATGACTCAAGGGTTCATTTCTTTGTTGCTGAACAATATTCCATTGTATGGAATATAGTTTGCTTATCCATTTACCTATTGACATCCTGGCTGCTTCCAGGTTTTGGCTATTTTAGTAAAGCTGCTATAAACATTTGTGGGTAGATTTTGTATGGGCATAAGTTTTCAGCTCAGTTGAGTAAATACCTAGGAGTGCTGTTGCTGGCTGGTATGGTAAGATTATGTCTGGCTTTGTAAGAAACTGCCAAACTGTCGTTCGAATTGACTGTACTATTTTGCATTCCCACTAGGAATGAATGAGAGTTCCTTGCCCATCTTTGGTATTGCTAGGTGTTTTTCTTTCTCTTTAAATTTTTCAATATTTTTTTATTTAAAAAATTTATTTACAAAAATTTAATGCATGCATTATAGTTAGACATAATAATGGGGTTCATTTTGACATATTCATAATGCATATAACATAGTTTTCTCCATTTCAATCTTCAGTACTACCCCCTTTCCTACCCTCCCCCTTCCCCCTCATCTCCTTTTGCTACTCTTTTGGTCATCCTTCTATTTATTTATTTTTTAAATTGATGCATTATAGTTTTATATAAAACTGGAATGAATTGTGGTATATTCTTACATGCACCTAGCATAATTTAGTCAACTTCAATTCCTTGTTCTTCCCTTTTCCTTCCTGTCCTCCCTGCCCTTCCACCCCTCATTTCTACGTTACTGATTGCTCTTTTATTTTTGTGAGATCCCCCCATTTTTATTCCTTTTTTCTCTCTAGCTTCCACATATGAGAGAAAACATTTGACTCTTGACTTTCTGAGTCTGGTTTATTTCATGATACTCTTAACATGATGTTTTGCAGTTCTATCCATTTACTGCAAATGCATAATTTCATTCTTTTTGACTGAGTAGAACTCCATTGTGTATATATGCCACATTTTCTTTATCCATTTGTCTGTTGATGGGCACCTATGCTGGTTACATAACTTAGCTATTGTGGCTTGTGCTGCTGTAAATATTGGTATGATGTTTATAGCATTGTAGTAGGCTGATTTAGTTATTTTGCATAAACATTGAAGAGTGGGATAGTTGGGTCATATGGTGATTCCATTTCTAGTCTTGCTTTCAAAGCAGTTGTGCTAATTTACAGTCCCACCAACAATGTATAAGTGTACCTTTTTCCATATATCCTCACCAGCAATTATCATTATTTGTATTCTTGATGATTGCCATTCTGACTGAGTTAAGATAAACTTTTAGTGTAGTTTTAATTTGCATCTCCCTGATTGCTAAGGATGTTGAACCTTTTAAAAAATATATTTGTTGGCTATTTGTATTTTTTATTTTGAGAAGTGTCTCTTTATATCTTATATCCATTTATTGAGTGGCTTATTCATTTTTTGAGTTCTCTATATATTTGGGTTATTAAACCCTTATCAAAAGACTAACTGGCAAAGATTTTCTCTCATTCTGTAGGCTCTGTCTTTACACTCTTAATTATTTCTTTTGCTGTATGGAAATTTTTAATTTAGTGCTGTCCCACATACTGATTCTTGGTTTTATTTCTTGAGCTTTAGGAGTTCTTATTGAGGAGTTGCCAAAGTTTGGAGTGTTGCCCCTGTTTCTTTCAGCAGTTTCACTGTTTGTGGTCTGATTCCTAGGTCTTTGATTCACTCTGAGTTGGTTTTTATGCAGAGTGAAAGGTAGGGATCTAGCTTAATTCTTCTGCATATGGATATCCAGTTTTCCTAGCACTGGTTTTTTTCCTCCAGTGTATGCTTTTGGCAACTTTGTCAAGGATCAGATGACTATTTTTGTGTATTTGTTTCTGTTTAAATGTTCACTTATATGCAAACATATTTTAAAAATTGAAGATCTGATGATAATATATCTACAGAACCCAATTAATTGTGTGCTACACCGCAGCTGTCTCACTATGCTGTTACCATTATTCATATTGAACTTTTTTTTTTTCTTTTGGTACCAGGGATTGAACTCAGGGGCACTCAGCCACTGAGCCACATCCTCAGCTCTATTTTGTATTTTATTTAGAGACTGGGTCTCACTGAGTTGCTTAGGGTCTCACTTTTGCTGAGACTAGCTTTAAACTGGAGATCCTCCTGTTTCAGCCTCCCAAGCCTCTGGGATTAGAGGCATGCACCACTGCACCCAGCTTGAACTTCCACTTTAATTCCAAAGAATTCTGTTGTTATTTACGGAAATTATACAAAATAGATGAATAGTATGTACCTTTTCTTACCCCAAAACAATTTAGAGCAGAAATTAATTTCTAATTTAACAAGTTCTCATGCTGTGGTTTAAAGGTATTTTAAATATGTTGAAGTACTGATTGAAGATTTTAGAGACTTAAATATTATTAAATATTATTCATACTGTGTTTAAGCTTATAAAACACAGTAGAGTTTTGTAGTTTTTTAAATTTAAAGCTGGCCCTTTCAGTGTTACAATATTGAAATAAGACCAACTTAGATTTCAGTACGAACAGGCCAATTTTGAATTGGCATTACATCTCTAATAATGTTGAATCAATATAAATATGTTATGCTATTTTAATGTATTTATTTGCACATTTATAGGAAATTTAATATTGAGCAGATCATAATCATGAAGACTGAAAACATAAAAACTTTGAGGTTGTAAGCTTTGTAGTAATTAACATTGTAAGAGTAAAGGATCAGTTCTCATATTTTCGACATTTAATACAGGATTAAGTGACACTATTTTAGCAAGATTTTTCCTTAAAGTAAATGTAAACTTATTCCAGGAGGACAAAAGAATGCTATCATAAGCTGTGTGCAGTGGCGCACACCTGTAATCCCAGCACTTTCGGAGGCTGAGACAGGAGAATTGTGAGTTCGAAGCCAGCCTCAACAAAGATAAGGTGCTAAGCAACTCAGTGAGACCCTGTCTCTAAATAAAACAGAAAATAGGGCTGGGGATGTGGCTCAGTGGTGGAGTACCCCAGAGTTCAATCCTTGGTACCAAAAGAAAAAAAAAAAAAGAATGCTATCATAAGAAACTTGAAGGTAGGAAAGTCATTCAGTTTCTTAAAATATTCTGCCAATTTCTTTTTTTTTAACATTTTTTTTTAGTTGTAGATGTATACAATTTCTTTATTTATTTGTTTTTATGTGGTGCTGAGTATCAAACCCAGTGCCTCACGCATGCAAGGCAAGTGCTCTACCACTGAGCCACAATCCCAGCCCCTCTGCCAATTTCTTATTGATAATATTTTTTTACTGAATATACTCAATTTGTACTAGTTTATTTCAGTTTTTTTTTTTTTTTTGCCTTAGTGTTATAATTAGTGTGGGTTCTTTCGTTTTTCATTTGTAGACTGTCTTATAAAGGAAAGTAATCTGCTTACCATAGACCTGTTTTTCAATGAAGTTTGCTTTTGGATTTATTAGTTCTTTTATGCTGCTCTTATGAATGTGTAAGTTAGAACCTGACTACCTTTGGTGAACTGAGAGAGTTTCTGAATAGAATTAAACCCAGATCTGTGATTTTGCAAGGTGAAAGCACTCAGACCCATTTTTATAGAGAAAAAAACACTTTGTATTGAAAAACCACTGTGGACAGTAAGAGTGAAAAGATAGTGAATGAACAAATACACAAATATACAAAATATGTAATTTAGAGCTGGGTATGGTGGCACACCTGTGAGGCTGAGGCCAGAGAATAGCTTGAGCCTACAAGTTTGAGACCAGCCTGAGCAAGGTAGCAAGATCCTGTCTAAAAAAAAAAAAAAAAAAAAAAAAGGCAATTGAATCTGAATATGGACACAAAAATTTAGTGGTGAAGAGGCATTGATTTTATTTTATTTTATTTTTTAAATTTTTTGTTTAGTTGTAGATGGACACAATGTCTTTATTTTACTGCTTTGTATGTGGTGCTGAGGATGGAGGCAAGCGCTCTACCACTGAGCTACATTCCCAGCCCCAAGAGGCATTGATTTTAATATTCATTAAGTAGGAAAAGGAAATTTCTCTTAGAATTGCGTCAAATATATTTAGCCACTAGGAGGAGTAGTAGAGTTTCTTTTTCAGATGAAAAGATTAACAGTTAAGAGAATCAAATCCATTCAAACAAATAGTTTTCTTGAGTAGATCTAAGCCATAGGCATTTACTGTTAACTACTCTCATATGCATGATACACCATCTGGCATATAGGAGGCACTCAAAATAACCTATTTTAAGTAGTATTGGTCTATTGAATTTTAGCAGTCAAATAATTTTGGTAAGGGGAAGGTACTTGGACCCCATTGTCATGACTATTGATCTGTAACATTACTTTAATCACTTTTTAAGTTTGTTCACAGTAGAACAGCAAGCCATTTCTATTCTTAGCCTTATTGACTCTATGTACAAGTTCTATAACTGTGACAAAATGAGTCAATAACCATAGAATTTAGATGATATTTTTATGGAAACCTATGAAATGAAAATAAACAAATGTCAGCACTGTAAGAAGTTAGTTAATCAAATTGAATTTACCTGTTTCATTTCATTTTATCTTCATTATTATGAAAGAATGTATGTATTTTTACTACAAATTGTAAAAGTATGTACATTTTTATATATTTCAAATGAATATTTCTAATAATAATAAAACATAGAAAGTTAAAGATCCTAATAATACTATTGGAGAATCAGTGATCACAAATAGATTTTATATGTTCTTCTAATTTTCATGTATGCATAAAACAAATGTAATTTTAAAACAAAATGACTAATCACTGCTTTATAACTTTTTGTTCCATTAATATATTATGAACATCTTTATTTGTGTGAGTATAATCTACCTCTTTTTGCATAGTACTATTAGTTGATATGTCCTTAAGTAACATAAAAGTCCAGCCTTGTCTTGAACTGATTATGTCCATAACAGTTTGGGTGGTTCTAAATACAGTTAGGGTGTGGCTTTGCTTCTTAGGGATTCTCCTGGATCCTGAGGCTGGGAGGGAGATGGCAGCAGCTTATATTTATTGCTTATTCCTAAACTCTTCATTAGGAAGGAGAATTGAATTAGTCTAATTATCAGGGATTAAGATAAATGTTGCAGTTAATTTTCATTACGAGTATTCCACATACTGTGATTTATTCAATTTGCCATTGAATATTGTTGTCAGATTTTCATGATTATAAATAATCTTTTCATAAATATCTTTGTGCCATATAATTTGGGGGGGCTCAGGGGTACTGGGGATTGAACTCAGGGGCACTCGACCATCAAGCCACATTTCCAGCCCTATTTTGTATTTTATTGAGAGATAGGAACTCACTGAGTTGCTTAGTGCCTCACTTTTGCTAAGTCTGGCTTTGAACTTATGATCCTCCTGCCTCAGCCTCCCAAGGTGCTAGGATTACAGAGGTATGCCACCACGCCCAGCTGTTCCATATAATTTCATATTATTGTGCAAAGACTTCTGTCAACTCTATTCTTGGAATAGAATTTGGAGATCAAAGGCAGTTCATAGACACTATCAAATTTAAGTTTCAATTTGAAGACTGTGTATATATCTACGTAGATATTCCTACCAACAGAGTGCTGGTCCCCTCACTAATCATCAAGCCTGTTCACTTTTTAACAAAACAGGGAAGCTTCTTACTCACTGCTAGTTTTTAGAAGTTTGATTCATGGAGCCACCATCTATTAAACATCAGCTGAATATTACTAATTGAATTGCATTAACCTTGCCCTGCCTCCTCCATTCTCTTCCTTTACCCCATGTTACAGAATACTGGATAGAAAATAGTATCCAGTTCTCAAAATGTATTTTTGAGACAGCAAAAATTGTCACCAGTTAAACGGAAAGACAGCTTCAAAGATTATTCACTCATCTGAGCAAATAGGTAGTTTAGACAGCCTGCCAAAGTGAAGTGTGAGCAAGATGAATAAAAATGGCACAACAGCCTTAAAACACATTTTAGAAGAAGGGTCAGGGGAAGGTTGTGCGGAAGATAGAATCCAGTCTAGGGAAAAATGCTACCCAAGGAACAAGAGCAAACAAAAAACTCCACAGTTTACCACAGAAAAATGTTATTGAAGATACGATGAATTTAATAAAATAAAAGCAAAGATGAAAAAGTAAAACAAAATGAAGGAGAAGAAAAGGTTGCAAAATTGATGAGTTAAATTGAAAATCCAAACCACCCTATTACAGTTCATAGATTATAAACATCAATAAATATAGATAAGTTAAAAAGTTACATCTTACCATGGTGGAAAGGTTTGAGCTAATCAAAATGAATAAGGAGTATGGAAGAGGTTGGAAGGAATAAAATAATTAGAGAAAATATGATGAATATAGAGAAGAGACAAAGGAGATTCAAACGTAAGACCAGTTAGTGCCCTGTAATACAAAACAAAAATTCAAAGATGTGATAGAAGACTATTCTCTAAATGAAGGAGTTGTTCAGTTTATATATTAAAGGGGTTCACTATGTCAAGAAAATAATCAAATTAATAAGGGTTATAGAACAGAATGCAAATACTATGAAAATAAGGAATAATAATTGTACCATGGGGGAAGAATAGAGAAAATATATTTGTATCCCTCATATCCTCAACTATTCTGGTTATCCCTAGAAACTGAGATATTTGTTCAGACTCTTCAGGGAATAGATTAAGTGAAATTCTACACACTGTACAATGAGTCATCTTACTCATGTAGGGCAAGCATCCAGTCAGCTGTTCAGTATTTCACTTCGTTGTGTTAAAATAGCTTCATTTAGATATAACTACCTACCATAAAATTCACCTGTTTAAAGTGTGTTATAATTTAGTGACTTTTATTATAGACACAGTTGTACAACTATCACAATACTGTAGAAAAAAATTAGAGACAAAGTTGAAACGATTCTTCAAGCAAAAAGAGAAAGATATGAAAATGAGTGAAAGGTAAGACAAGCAGAGATTAGTTCAAAATAATAGTATTTTCAGCAGGAGTAGGGAAAGCAAAATTTCTAAGAGATTTGGGCGGAAGGAGTTTTTTTCTTTGTGTGTTTGTGTGTGTGTGTGTGTGTTTTTGTTTTTGTTTTTGTTTGGTAACTGGGGATTGAACCTGGATCATTTACCACTGAGCTCTATCCCTAACCCTTTTTAGTTTTTGACACAGGGCCTCACTAAGTTGCTGAGGCTGGCCTTAAGACTCCTGCCTTAGCTTCCTCAGTTATTGGGATTACAGGTGTGTACCTCTGTGCCTGGCATTTTTATTTTTTTTTTTATTTTTTGGTATTAGAGATTAAACCCAGGGGTGCTTAATCCTCAGCCCTTTTATTTTTTATTTTGAGATAGAATCTTGCTAAGTTGCTTAGGGCCTCACTATATTGCTGAAGCTGGCTTTGAACTTGTGATCTTTCTGCCTCAGCCTTCCGGGTTGCTGGGATTACAGATGTGTCCCACCGTGCCTGGTCCACGTTTTTAAATAAAGGAAAATTTCAAGAACCAAAAGACCTACTTCTCAATTAGACGCAGGGTCTCTGGTCTAATTCCTAAGTCCTTGACCCACTTTGAGTTGAGTTTTGTGCATGGTGAGAGATAGAGGTTAAGTTTCATTTTGCTGCAAATGGATTTCCAGTTTTCCCAGCACCATTTGTTGAAGAGGCTATCTTTTCTCCAATGAATGTTTTTGGCACCTTTGTCTAGTATGAGATAGTTGTATTTATATGCTTTACTCTCTGTGTCTTCTATTCTGTACCATTGGTCTACATGTCTGTTTTGGTGCCAGTACCATGCCGTTTTTGTTACTA
>PVHX01012729.1:0-57892 GCA_004024805.1 Geosciurus inauris
TTGGGAGCCGGGGGGTAAGGGTGGCGCCGCTCTCCTGCATCTCCCTTTGCTATTCCAGATTAAAATATGTACGGAGCATTCCAGTAACCAGAAGGAAGAGCGACTGCGGTCAGGCAGCCCTTCCACCCTGGATGACTGGGGACAACTCAAGGGGGCACAGAAGCAGGCAGAGCCTGCCCCGGCAGAGCCCTGGAGGAACAGCAAGAGTCCAGGAGGTGGACGGCCAGCTCCCAACACGGGTGCTTTCTGCTCCCCGCTGGCCCATGTGACCTGAGCTCCAGCCTGTGCTCATGAGCTCAGGTCACTGGAGGCAGCTGATGTTCAAAGTGCCGGCTCTTGGCTGGACCCTCCTGGTCCTTGACCCAGCCGTTTCCTTTCCTGTCCACCGTGTTCCCAGTCACCTTGTCCCGGGTCTGTGTGAGACACAGAATGCCCTTTTGTTGTCTCTTGGAACTGAAAGGAGGTTCTGTTTTGTAAGATGACCACTCCCTAAAGAAACCCTCAAGACGGGGCCACCAGCAGCCCCTGGGAACTCGGCCACACAGCGCATCTGGGGAGACGAGATGGAGATTAGACACGTGAGTATGGACGCTCCTCATGGGAAGCCACTAACCCTCGAGGGCCCAGACTGCTAGGACCACCGAGTTCCTGCCCCCTGGAGGCTGTTGGTGCATCCCGTGCCCCCAACCGAGCATGTCCGTGGACAGCAGGGCAGAGCCGCCGGGGACCTGGAAGCTCCCTGCCAACCCAGGAGCTCTCTGGAGGTTACTATTCCTTTCTGGTTCCCAAGTGCCTGTGAAGCTTGGCACCAATGACCCCGAGGGTCCTACAGTGACATGGAGAGGTGGCCAGGAGTCGTCCCTCCAGAGCCCATCTGTGTGGGCAGCCCTGCCTCATTCCTGCCTGCGAGCTCCTGACTGATGTTTGCAGTAGGTGCCCAGAAGGTGCCCAGCATGGGGGACTTCCCACCCCTCCTCCCTGGCTGCAGGTTGGAGCTCTCAGGGCTGCTCCTCTGGGCACATGGAGGGCTCCAGGCCGTGCACCAGGAGTCTCTTCGGAAGTGCCAGGATAAAGAGCCCTTCATCTCAGGCCACGCTGTGTGTTACAGAGGGCAATTGGTTTTGTGGGGAGAGGGCAAGTGGCACCTCAGAGTAGCCCCCAGTCCCTCCCAAAAGTAGCCTCATCCCTCCCCTCTTGTCACTAAGTGGCTGGAACAAGCAGGAGAGCCACGTGCCCTGCTCACCTGCTTGCCCTGAACCCTGCACAGAGGAGCACATCACTGTGCTCAGGGATGCCCGCCTTGCCCTGGTCTTCCTGTCCTCGGGATAAACCAGCAAAGCAAGGTCAGGCCAGGAGGGAGGCGGGCTCCAGCCCCAGGGCTGACAGGCTGACCTTCCAGGGGGACTGAAGGAAGATCTTCTGAAACCTGATCCCTTCCAAATGAGACAGAGAGCTGGAAGCCCTGTGGGGGCCTGGCAGTGTCCCTGGACAGGGACCCCATGCTGGCATGGGAGGGAGGACACTGGACCAGGGCTACACAGGGAACCCCTCGGCACAGGCACTCACACAAGGATCAGAAAATAAGCAGAGAGGGCCAGGGTGAAAATTCCACTGTAAATTCTCCTTCCAGATGTGAATATCAGGGCTGCCCAGGAGGGGCACCTAGAGACACTGGGAAGAACCTTAAATGCTCAAGTTAAGTGCTCTGTAAGGACCCCGTGCTAATCACTTAAGCCAGCCGACATCCTCACAAAATCCACAAATTACCCGGAGTTCTACCCGCGGCGCTTCTGAGGGGCCCAGCAGGCCTGCGCCACGACATCACGAGACACGGCTCAGGCAACAGCTCATAAATCTTAAGGCCCTGGAATGAAAGGAGAAAAGAAGAAAAGAAGAAACACACACACACACACACATCTGCAGACAGGAAACAAGAAAGGAGCAGTATCTGAGTGTAACCAGCTGGCTGATCGGAGTTGCGGGCACAGCGGCTGCAAGTACTGGCTTTGGGCTCAGGAAGCGTCTCTCTGCAGGGCCTGCTGAACAACCACCACATGTGAGCTTGGACCTGAGCACCCAAGAGGCTCCAGAGGTCAAGATGGATTGAACCCATGCTGGGCAGATGCCCCCGTGGGGCTGGGGAGACAGACCAGAAACCCAGGTGTTGAAGAAGCCCATTTAGAAATGGCAAGGTTGTTTCCAAGTTCTTTATGTTTTGGGTGCTGGGGTGAAACCCAGGGGTGCACCCATGCTCGCAAGCCTCTGCCTCCAGCCATACCTGGCTCTAGAGAGGGCGACGGAAGACTAAGGAAGAGCCAGGTGGGACCGCAGAAGTGGGGTGCTGGCTGCATTTTATTCTCAATTAACAGGCTGGTTTTCTCAGTTCATCTTTAGGACATGTGGCTCCTCCCCGCCCTGTCCCCCGCATCCCTTGTCCTATGCTGTCACCTGGTGTAGCAGGTGCCCCCGTGGCGGTGGATGAGCCAACAGATGCATCATGAAGGGCATCTGCGTGGAGCGCCCACAGTTCACGCGGGTCCAGCCTGCGGCTCTGTATTCTGCAGGTCTCGCCATCACCATCGTGCGAGCTGCGTATGCCCCTCACCACCACTGGGGATCCTTCTGCTGCCCTGGAAACCTGCTGTGCGCCCCGGGCCCGTCACCCTCCCCAACCCCTGGCAAGCACGGACCTTTCCTGCCTCTGTAACTCCAGAAAGTGCAGAATGAGCTCTGGTGGGCTCGCAGGCATGCCGCCCCTTCACCTGGCTCTGCTCACGGAGCCACATGCCTGGGAGGCGCCTCCCGTCTTCCCAGGGCTTGACAGCTCATCCCCCTTTCTCTCTGAATAACGCTCTGTGATGATGCACCAGGGTTTGTCCATCTCTGTTACTTCTGAGCTTTGCCCAGGATGAACAAAGCCACCATCAGCACCTGCCTGCAGGCTTTTGCGTGTGAATGTGTTTTCAGCTGGTGCAGGAAGTGCCCAGGTGTGCGGCTGCTGTGTTGTACTGAAAACCTGTGTTTGTTTTCTAAGCAACTCGCAAATGGACTTCCAGAGGGGTCACTCATTTTGCATTCCCACAGCAGTGAAGGAACCCTCTGTCCTTCCACATCCCCACCAGCACGTCGGGGGTCAGTGTTTTCGATTTCAGCCATTCTGACAGAGACAGGCTACATTTTAATTATGGTGCCCTTCCGGGAAGGGTGATAATGTTGGACAGGAAGGAGAAGGCACGCACAGACCCAAACCCCTAATTGTGCCGCTTGCTGACAACTTTTTTGTGTGAGTTGGACACAGGGTACCTTCCCTTGCTGTGAGGAGGCTGACCCTGAAATCAGCTCCCACTGAGCAGAGGCCAGGCAGGACCAGAACTCGGTCCAGCACACACGACGTCTCTGAGCATCCCACAGTTTTCTTTCAAGATCACTGGACGTGATTTCTTAAAGAAACACCCAGGGGAGATGGGCGTTTTTCCAGATTGCTTTTGCACAGTTGGAACTAGCTTGATCATTTTGATCTTCCAGGATAAAGTTCACCGAAGTGCGCCCGCTGGGGTGAGCCAAGGCAAGACACCCTTGAGCCGTCTGAGAACAGGTGGGGAGGAACAAACCTCACAGGCCTGGAGTCAAAAGAGCAGGCACTGCCCTTGGTGTCTGGCTCCCAGCCACGTGGGTCATTTCTTCAAGGGTGAACAAACTTTCCTTCCGTACAGGTTTGCGTAAGGCTCCAGGTTACCTCCAAATTTTCTAATGATGAAGTGGAAATCAGCCCCAAATAAATTCTGAGGCTGGTCTTCTGTGTGAAGCTGCTGGGAAGTTTTCCGCCTGTGCGAGGACCCTGTCCTCTGTAGTCCTTAGCTATGACTTGGTGGGCACTGCGAGCTGAGCTTCCTCAGGCTGGTGCAGCCTGATGCACCCAGGAGGCAGTGGTTCCATAGGCTGGGCCAGGATCCCCCTTCCTGAGAGATGCCGTGTGCAGCTGGCACCTGGCACTGGCCTCCTCTCTCTGGAGAGAGTGTGTGGCTGGTCCTCTGATGCACTCACTGGTGGTACTGCTGGGAGGACTTCTCCAGACGGGTTAAACCAGACGCAAAGAACACAGAGGAGTCGCTGCCTGCACCATGTCCAGAGTGCCACGTCCGGATTCATAGGCTTCCCCTATGTCACACACTCGGCCTGTCCTGGGGTGCCCCCATCCCCAGTGGGACCCCAGCATCATGCAGTGTTTGTGAACCAGTACGGAAAAAGTTGTAGCTTCCAGTCAGCACAGCCATCCCCAGAGCCACAGGGAAGGAATCAAGCAGACAGGAAATCGTCTCACAGAGGATGCGAAAGCTTGAAGGCATTTGAAACCCGAGAAGGGGCACCACGGACTCTCCCAGAGATGGGGAACAGCACAGAGGCAGATCTAATTGCAAAGGGCTGCAGGGACCAAACCCTGCCTGGAGCAGGGGGTAGGGGCAGGGGAAGACCAGGGAGCTGCCACCCACCTCTGCTCCTTAGTTTATTTGGACTTCAGAACTGGCCCTGTGCAGTTTAGGTTCTATAACCCCAGTGACAGGATCAGTGACAGGATCCTTGGGGTTCTGCTCTGGCCCAGGCAGGGTGTGGCTGACGACATGGTGCTTCATGCTGACCTGAGAGCCAAGGAGAGGTAGAGACTCCCCAAAGCCCACTTTGGAATCGTCTTCCCCTTTCCAGAAGCTTCCCCATGGCTTAGCATCTTCCCAGCCACATGCTCCCGATTCCCGCTGCTCAGCATAGCCTGAGCAGCACAGTCTGGCTCTCGAGGAGGCTGGGCTCTGTCACAGCACAAGTCCCGGGGACACGGGAATCCAGTCAAGGAGTCCGCGCCCAGCACCAGGGTGATTCCTCTGATGCACTCATTCCCCTGCTGAACGCGATAAACCAGACACTATAATCTTCAGGCAAAATGTTGCAGAAACAGCTGTAGTAATGAGAGGACATGCTAACAAGATCAGGGACCGTGACAAAAAAGAAGAAGAAAACAAGGAACCATCCCACCCATCTCTCTCCCGAAGGTCCCTCCCTTTAAATCGAATTTCTGCCCTGGCGGTTGCTCTTGGTGTGAGCACACTCTTCAAGGCCGACTGGTTCTGATTTCCACGGCTTTAGATGTAAGTTTGTCCTGCCAAATTGGAAAGCGGCCGAACCTCAGATCCAATAGAGACACCCCACACGAAAGCGGTGGAGGCTCAGACCAGCGTCGCCCAAGAGCTGGAGGGGCACTGTGCTCCGGGCTGTCTCCTGGTCCCCTGGAAACCTGGCTCCACCTGGCAGGGGTGGGAGCCCCCCGGACTCCCAGAGGGGTCAGAAGGAGATGGCAGGGTCCAGGTTCTTGAGGCGGCCCAGAGCTGGGTCATGGGGACTTTGGCCTAGTGAGTGTCCCCCTGCTGAGTGGCGGAAATGCCTTCACAGCTTAGGGCTAGACAGATGGCTAGCCAAGATGGTTTGTCCTCACGCTTGGCTTATCTTATCCTTTAGTGTACAACAATGGCCTGTTAGGATAAGTGGATGCATAGTTCAGAAAAATGATACATTTTTGATATTTAATGTGCAGAACAGCAAAATAAAAGGATGACGTATCAACCTTTAGAAGAATGGTCTTGCTGGAAATAGAAACTGGGTTTTAAATAGAGAGTCACAGCTGGGACGTCCTCACCGTATAATTACCTAACTGGAGACATTTGTTGAGATGGGTGCACCGTATCAGCGTCTCCCACTGAACCTCAGAGCATGTGGAGAAAATGCTCTCACAAAGCTCTGTAATGACCGTGTCTATAAATAAGTGAGCGTCTATTTACAAATGCACATATTTAAATGCAGAATTAAAGGCATGTAGATATTTCTATAAACTCAGCCTCCTCCCATCTAACAAACAAACTCCAAAACAATTCTATTTAGCCAGTGCAGTGGTCTGACTAGTAATTAAGCCAACGTCACTTAGACATTTATTGCTCAATATTAGACAAGTGTTTTCACAATGAAGCGGCTTCTGTTTATTTAAGATGCAAAATCATAATGGAAAATTACCCTGATCACTTAAAGCCCGGTACTACAGAGGCAAAATACCCCTCCTTCCCCACACACACTGATCTAATTTAATGAGCTTGGATGAGACACTGTAGATAATTATGGATTAGATCTTGGCAAATACCTACATAATACATTTCCAATAAAATAATTCCGAAAGAGAGAGGACAGGTAATTGGGGTTCATCCACCCAGATTCTCGCCTTCTCCACCTGGGACAGCAGTCAAGAACCTTCACCTGTGCAGCAAGATTGCTTCCCTTGGGATGCTAGGGCTTTGGTCTTACCCCACACCCCACCCTTTACCACTGGGTATTCTTAGGCAAGTCACTGACCCTCTCTGTGCCTCATCATCTCCACCTGAGGAATGGAGATAAAGCAAATACCCACAATTGGGACTCTTGTGAGGCCTTCCAAGCCAGAGCTGGCTTTATCACTCTGTCACTCCATGAACCAGACGTTATTGCATGTGCTTGGCTTCCATTTTCCTCTGTAACGAGGAGACCACTGGCCCTTCCTCATGGGTTATGGAGACAAGTGAATGAGATTATGTAAGCATGAGTGACACTGTATCTAGGAAGCACTTTAACATGTGTAGCCTGTCACAGGTTGTCCACACTCAACATGACAACAGGAGGTTGGAACACATCTATGAGAGGTGGCCCTGCTTAAACAGCTGTTCTCCTCAAAAACACAAACAAAGCACCCTAAAATGTCAATACATAAAACATTCAAAAGGGCATTACTTGTTTACTGTATAAATTCAAATTTATAAACTTATTTATTATAGAGGTAGTCAATAAGAAAGATTGATGATGTTTTAGTGTACATACACTAAATAATTTTAGAGTTAAAATTCCTTTGCAAAGGTTGAAAATTCAGGTATTACTCTAAACATCATAACACTATCCCACAGTCACAGTATTATCACAAAGCATATGAATTTCTCACAGAGGCAGCATCTGAAACTTAAACAATTCACTGAAAACTTGGAAAAGGAGATTTACACTGACTTTTCCATGAATTATATTGGCAAGTTTGAACTTTTAAAAATAAAATGGTGTAGTTCTATAATTTTGTAATGTACATCTAAATGACTCTTGACTTAAAGGGAAAAAGTTAAACTGGAAACCTCCAGCTATTTAGGACTGAAGGACAAGAGGCACTGTGGGGTTCAGCCAAAGTGGTACTGAAAGGCAAATTCATAACCTTGGGTATGTGGATCAGAAAACTGTAAGAACTAATAACGTCTAATTTCAAGAAACTAGAGGAAAGCGCAAATAAGTAGAAGCTAAAGATTTAAAAACTTTTAAAAAAGAGATTTTTGTGAATGACATTAGAAATAAATGTCCAAGTACCTTCTGTCGAGGGCTCGGGAAAGCCTACACTTATGAGAAACACCACTGGAAACATCAGGGCCACCAGGGAGGTCTTTAACTGGGTAACACCTCCCAGGCCTGGGCTCTGGGAAATGAGGACACATGCTGCCCTGCCTGGGCAGGGGCCTTGCACCTTGAGGACGTTGAGGGCAGGGTGGCAGGTGGAGGTCCCAGAGCAGCTGGGCTGGCACAGAAGAGCAGCCAAGGTGGGGACTGCTTGGATATGTCTGCAGCTGCTGCTGCCCTTCCAGGTCAACAGAGCCCAGGGCTGCTGCTGCACCAGACAGTGTTCACAACTCCTTCTAGCTCTTTATCAAAGCAGGATGTTTCCAACTTTGGTGGAGGTGGGGTGGGATGGGAACAGCCCTAAAAACCAGAGAAAAGGAAGAAGAGCAGCAGTGTCCTCCCCAACCCCTTCGTCCTTGGTCCTCACAATACATGCACACACATACAACACAACACGCACACGACGCGAGGCACAGATGCACACACACACAGACACAACACACACAGACACACAACAGACACAACACACACAAGCATACCAAACAGGGCACAGATACACACACACACACAGACTCAAGGACACACAACACACACACACCATGCGAGGCACAGATATACATGCACACAGACACAACACACACACAACACACACATGCACACCAAATAGGGCACAGATACACATGCACACACAGATTCAAGGGCACACTACACACACAAGCATACCATGCAGGGCACAGATACACATGCACACAGACACAAGGGCACACAACACACACACACACCAAGCAGGGCACAGAAACACATGCACACAGACACCAAGCAGGGCACAGATACACATGCACACAGACACATGCATATAATACCCACATATGCACATGTGTAACACATTCTCAGAGGCACACGTGTACATACAGTGTACAGCACACACCAACACACATGTATACCACACGTATAGCACACGTGACACCACAACATGCAATCCCTGCACACGCGTGTGCCCCTGTACTCACACACCGTAGTGTGCACAACACGCACAGAATCAGCAGAACACCCCAACCTAAGTGCAGAACATGACCGTTTCGTGTCGTCCAGCCCTGGACTCCGAGACACACGTTCTCTGTGGTGTCGTGCTGTCTGGAGGGCGGAGGCTCCATGGAGCCCCCGGGCAGGTTGCCAAGATCCCAGCCACTTGGCCAGGCTCGGCACACAGCTCCTTGAAGAATGATCTCCCGAGGACAGGGAAGGTGCCTGTCCCCCTGCAGGAGGAGAGGGGAGGGCAGGGAGGTCTGGGCAGCCTCTCAGGAGAGCCTCAGTTCCTTCACTGCCCGGAGGCTGCAGCCTTGCATCTCTAATCCCTGGAGGACAGCAGGGCAGCGCCTGAGGCTTGTTGAGAACCCTGACTCCTGAGGGTTCTGCGGTCTGTCACTCCTGAGGGAACCACCGGCCGGTGGAGAGAACACGAGTTCAGGAGGAGCTGCTGACAACTTTGAAACCCAAGACAGAAAACGAGGGGGCTCCTCCCAGTAATCCCTCTGGATGGCAGTCCCAGGACTGGGTCAGAAGGCACGTTGCTCACACCTGGACGAGGACAGCCCCGTGACCTTCCATGGCGTCCCTGACCTGCCTTCCAAGAAGCAGATGCACTGCCAGGGGCTTCAGTGTCTCGAGATACCAAAGAACAAACAGAAACACGGCCTCAAATGCCCTCGGAAGCGCTTTACCCGTGCGCACGCGATGCGGCATCGCCAGGCTTCCTAGTAAAATGCTGGGACGATTTTCTTGCCTGTCCCACAAGAAGGTCCACAAGGGTGTGGCATGGTCACGGGTGGCCTTGAAAGCGACAGGGCCATCAGGCTTCCTCTGGACACAC
Organism: Geosciurus inauris; assembly: GCA_004024805.1. NCBI lineage: Eukaryota > Metazoa > Chordata > Mammalia > Rodentia > Sciuridae > Geosciurus > Geosciurus inauris. The sequence continues at coordinate 9,308 of PVHX01012729.1, forward strand.
CACCCCGGTGCAGGAGGGCAGCACACCACGTGGTGTCACCAGGCTTCCAATCCCCACAGGGCAGCTCCAAGCACCGTGTGCACCCTAGGGAGCCCAGGTGGGGAGAGCAGAGTGGGGAGGGAGCCCAGGGCCAGGGCCGCAGGCATGCAGGGGACAGAGGGACGGCACTCCGGGGAGCCTGCAAAGAGCATTTCCACTTCATCAGCAACGTTTGCTCTTTCTTCTTTACAAAAAAAAAAAAAATCTTTAGGAAACGTGACAAAGTGCTGCCATCTGTGCTCCCCCAACGGAGGCTGGTTACGTCACTCTTCACTGTTGTCTATTTTAAAACTACCGGACTCTCTGCTTGGGTAACTGGGGACGGTTATCGGCCACACATGAAGACCTGACGCGTCCTCCCACCGCCTTTTGAGTATTGTCCCCCAACTGAGAGCCACCAGGTGCCATTTCTGCTAAAACGAGACGTTTTCCGGTGTGGAGTCAGAGGGGGGACCCAAGGCAGGTGACAGAGGCACACGAGAGGGTGATTCTAACCAGGCGAGCACACCAAGCACCAGGACCTGCCCAAGGGGAGCGTCACCCAGTCTTCACGATGGACGTGACAAGCATCACGATCACATGGCACTGTGGACAGCATGGAGGACGGCACCAGCTGCCAGGCTCTCGCGGCTAGAGATGCTGGTCCCGCTGCCAGCACGGAGGGCGGACAAGCAGAAACACCAGGGTGTCTGTCACAGCGGCTTCCTCAGCAAGGTCTGCACGCCGTGTACATGTCAGTCTGTCCACCTGCTGATGCAGCTGTGGCACAGGGACTTTGAAGCACCTCTGCCCACACATAATGGGAAGCTGCCTGCTGCGGTGATCTTAGATTGCAGCGACACCCTTCCCACGACTTCCAGAGACTTTTGACTTGTCACAGACTCGACAGGACAATGGGGTCCAGGCCCACAGTTTCCTGCCATTGGAGAGTAGTGGGCAGGCGCACAGGCACGTGGAGCCAGGTCCCCAGACACGAGGCTGTCACGGCTTTTCCTCTGCATCTCACAAGTTCCCCCACCGGTGACCAAGCACACCTCAGCACCATCAATGAGTTCACTCCTGGCTCAATTATTTGGCTTTCTATGGTGAGGAACATTTAATGTTTAGCTGCTCAGACATCGGGGGACCCTTTTAGTGGCCTCCACATGCCTTCTCCATCTGGGTCCCCCTGCTCCCACCATAGAGAGGGCAGCAGGTCACAAAGGCTGCAGGAGGCCAGCTCTCTGCACACTGTCCCTTCAATGGGCATCCACCTGCAGGAAGGTGATTTGCAACACCTCCCTGTCCTGCCCACAGAGCATCAAAGGATCCATCACAGGACTCTGCTCTGTGAGAACAGAGCCTGGGAAAACACAATGTCGTTCACCTTCTTCCCTAAGAACTGGTACATTCACAAACCAATAAAAGTTAATCCTCCAGCCTTCCAGCTACCTTTTCTACATGCAGTCAATCTTCTACACGTGGCCAGAGGCTGTGCAGTTGCAGGCCAGGGAAGGATTAATCTCTAGCCTTCCTAACTGCATGCCTTTCTTCCCAACTCCCTGGCAGAGTTTACCGAGATCAGAGTACTAAAAAAAAATTTTGTATTTTTTTTTTAAACCAAAAGGAAAAAAAAAATCCAACGATGCTAATACTGGACTTCTCATCTCTGAAATAATTCCCAAGTTCAACCATAGTGAGGTCTTAAGATTGAAATACTGAATTACTTAGAGGAGACACACAGAAATACTTTGCAAATCCCAGGGTTACCAAAACCTGGCCTGTGGAATCTGGGCTAGACCTGTCACTCACAAGGAGCCTGCTGCTTCTACTCTGGGTCCCAGCCTGTGGCAGCAATCTGTGACTCCAGAAAATAGCAGCTGAGGTTCCCATAGAAACCAGGGAAGGGGAGAGGCAGGATAAGCCACACAGGTATCCAAACCTGCTCCCGAGGCGTGTGCAGGGAGAGCTGGGGACATGCACTCCGCACCCTTGGCTGCCACATACCTGGTCTGAATAGCACTGGTGTTCAGACAGGCCCTGGCCGGGCAGCAGCAGGCGCCTCCTATTTGACACGGCTGGAGGGCTGGGCTGAGCCTTGTCCTGGGAGTGGTACCTAGGATGGCTACAGTTTGGAGGGCCAAACTGGAAGGTTTTGGAATCATTCTGAAAGCAGAGGTATCCAGCCACCCACTTGGCTCTCCATCTCATCACAGCTGATACCTTCTGGCTCAGAGTTCCTTGGTTCCGACCTGTCTCCTGCTCTGGGCGACCCCACATCAGGGCTGCTCACCCACAAGAATCGCTGCCCCACTCCCCCAGGCTGCACAATGGCTAACTGAATGGTCCGTGGAGTTTCCGGCGGGGGACAAAGGATAGAAGGGAAAAGAAAAACACTAGTGAATTCCCCTCAAGTGGCTCTTCTAACTTTCCTCCCATAACAGATCATCTCAAGCTGTCCAGAAATAACAAGTTCAGTGCTAAGAGGAAAAATAAAAATAAAGACAGAAATAAAAACAGGAAAAACAAACAAAAAACCACCAAGGCTATGCTTCCTTGGAAATGCAATTATTTCCTAAGTGCTGTCACTGTGCTGTTGACAGGGGAGGAAAGGGTATTGTGAAGTCACGAGGTCTGGAGCAGGGGAACGTGGTGTCCTTGCTCGGCAGAGCCAGCCTCGGGCCCCAGCCTGGGGGTCTCGGAAGCTCTGTCCCCTTCCTCAGCCTGCAGCTTGTGTCCAGTACAGTGGTAGCCAGGGTTGTCGGCCTCACGCTGGGCTCCAACAGGGTGGAACGCCCAGGGTCCTCTCTGGGTGCGTTTGCAAACAGACGGGATGCGGACAGGGGCATGCACCGGTGTCACTGGACGTGGCCGCCTTCATCCTTCTCCCCAGCAGCTCCAGCACTTGAACAGTGAAACCCTGGCAACCCCGGGCAGCCCGACCACCTCTCACCCAGAGAATCAGCCAAGGGAAGGGCCGAGGGGAGGCGGCTGGAGCTTGGTGGAGGGATAGCCATGGAGATGGAGAAACTGAAGCTGCGTACATGAGATTTTTGATAAACAATTGTACAGTTCCCTGACACTGACAGAAACACAAAGCCACAGGAGATACTGTCCTACTAACGGGTCGAGACAACATTACCTCTGAGGAATCATGAGGTCCTACACACACTCATTCCTTCCCTTCAATCCTGGCTGGACTCGGGCAATGTCCTGGTCCTGCTTTGGAGCAAAGGCACTGTGGACAATGCACTGTGCACACAGGCCAAGAGGCACAGACCCGGCAGCAAGAGCCTGCCAAGGAAAAGACCCTTGCACACCACGGCAGGCTCAGATCTCAGGGAAGCTTCGCCTACTCGCCTGCGTGTGCAGGAGGGCTGCTGGGGCACAGCAGTTGATCTAGGCGCCAGGTGGGACCAATAGGAAGGACCGGGGGCCATGAGATGCCTGCTGCACAGGACCCCAAACTAGGGACAACTCAGCGGCCCCGGGTGAGACACTGGCTGAGTGGTAGCAAATATGAGGGAAAATATGCTGGCAAGCAAATCCCCAGGATAAGCAGGAAGTCCTGGTGAGGGTGAACAGGGACAAGCCCACACTTTGGATGACGTGCAGGATTCACACATGCCTGCATACATGCCCACTGTAACGCATCTGTCAAAGTATGTAGCACACATGTGCATGTTTGTATCTAGAAGGATCATGGCAATCTTAATGGGGACCTTATGAGCGTCCCCGACAGCCCCTACCTGCACAGTGGCCTCTGTGTGGTCTGGTTTCCCAGGGACTCAGACCTGGGGTATTGTTGGGCACTTCTCAGAGGCTGATCTGGGCACTGAGTATGCACTCCAAATGCTTATTGATTCCTTCACATTTCCCTTTACGAAATAAGCAATAGCTGCAGCAGCGATCTTGAAGGCCTGTTTGTACAGGAAAAGCAGCGGTGAAGATGGCGCAGCCAGCTCCCAGGCCAGGGCCGCCCCAGCTCCTCCTCCAGCTCCCTGTCCCAGCTTTTAGGAACTCAGTACAAGGAATTTGTTGTTAGGAATTTATATAAATGGATCTAAAGCGTCTTCAATGACCTAAACCCGAGGTGGTTGATGACATGCAGTGCTATGATTCCAAACACTGCGGATAACACAGATATCTGTGAACGGGACTGAGTCTAAGACCTGGTTATTACAGCCTAGTCCTAAAGGACAAAGCAACAACGAAAACTGTGCCTACCATCTGGGTTCAAGTTGTAAACAAACACTTATATCCGCCTCTATTCACATGCACGCTCTGCATGCACGTGTGCTAAGATACACAGACACACACACACTCACACACACACACGCCCGGGGCAAGAGTGAAACAGCAAACGCCAAGTTAAGAAAAGCTGGCAGGCAGCACATGAAAGTCACTACAGCTGGTTTTCCCTTCATGCTTCCAGAGTGATTATTTATGTTGAGGTGCTGGGGACGGAGCCCAGGGCATTGCACATGCTAGGTGAACGCTCTGCGCTGAGCGCCTCCCAGCCTTCGTGTCCTACCAGCCTTATCATCTGAACAAGGAGGCACCCAGGCACGCCCTGCCTAAGGTGCACCACGGCCGCTGGGTGGTCTTCCCCAGGAGCTCCTAGGGAGGGGAGGGAAGACACTCCTGGCACAGGCAGGTTGGTCCCACAGTGATGCTCCAGGGGTCGCAGGTGTAAAGGTGATTGTCCATGTGGTGGTGGGGGGGGCGTTATCTGGGAAGAGGCAATATCATCTGTTCTTTTATTGAAACCATCACATTTTCACAAGAGGCTTTGTGGGGAGGCTTCCTCAAAGTTGCTTGGGGGGACCTTCCTTCCTTCAGAACTTCTGCTCCCTCCCTTCCTTTTCCTCCTTTGCTTTTCTTCCCTCCTCTGCTAATCTGCGCAGCCTCCCTGGTGTAGGTGCAAGCTTTCCCTGGAGCTCTCCACCTAAGTGCAAGGCTGGGCCTGGGCCAGCAGCGGGCTGAGCCCAGCCCCCTCCCGAGGGCATCTTGCAAGGGACCTGCATCCTCCTGGCCACCACGGGGCCTCATGCTGCTCCGCCATCCATCCAGGCTCCGTTACTGTGCTTATTGGCAAAGCCCACAGATTCTATCTGGAGCCTGGGGAGGCGACAGAGGCACATCTATCAGCAATCTAATTCCTCCTGCCTGTGCAAGGAGCCAGTATTATCGCAGCAAAGACTCGCCTCTTGCTATATTGATTTTTATATTAACAATAAAAGACAGGCAGTCTCCCAGCGAGCACGGCTGTAAAGAGAAGATGAACATCCCGGCTTCCTCCTTGGCCTGCAGTCTGAATATTCTTCCACTGAAATTCCCGCTCCGTCACGCCTGACGGGGCCCCTCCGGGCCCCGGGACGCTCCTTCTGCATGCAGTGGCTGCAGGCTGTCTTCCACTGACGGACCTGCACTCGGTGCTCCTCGACCCCAATCCGTCCAGGCTCAGGAAACAGAGCTGCGTGTGGCTGACACTTCCTTCCTTGTGTGGAGCCAGCACCTCATGGAAACACCGTCCTGGTCGGCAAATATATCCTGCATTCGTCTTGAGGTTTCTCCCAGGGCTTTGCCTTGGAAAGATGCACATGGGCGGGCGGGTCGGCTGGTGTGTTCACTGCAGCTCCCTCCACGGGAACTGGAGGCCTGCAGAAGGGGGACCTCGTCCACCTTGTTACCTGTGTCTGCCACCCCAGACCAGGACAGGCCCACGAAAATACATACTGCACAGAGGGTGGGCTCTGCTTTATTTGACATGGCGATATTGCACCTTTAACCTTTCCCGCCTCCTCCTCCTATCATTTCACGGCTATCTCTCTTTTAATATGCACGGGTCCCACGGTGAAACAGGTGCCACAAAAGTCAGAAACCTTAAAGAAAACAGGGGTGTTGGGCTGAGATCTGTCCCCAGTGTCTACACATAACTGATGCCCCAAATTAAATACCACCCACAAAATGATTTGAAAGGATCTGATGGGGTCAGTTTTCTGGTTGTGATTTCTTTTGGTCACTGATGTCCTCTAAACCTCCCCAGAGTCCCTGAAGTGAGGCCTTAGGAATGACGAGTGGAAAGTCAAACGGCTCGTGCCCTCAGGGGAGCCGCCTGGGGCTCCCTCCTGTCCCCTGCAGGTTGGCCCAGTTACCACGGCTGTGTTCACAATGACTCCAGAAACCCCTGGCTTGCAGCTTTGACGTGGCTCACGGCCCTGCACGTCGGGCAGGCCCAGGCCGAGATCTGTCTGAGCCCCGCATGACGCGGGTTGGGGTTCCATCCCACTCACACGTCTGAGGGGACGGCTGTCTGTCAGCCATCCTGGGCCACAGCACTCTCCGTGTGGCTTGGGCTTCCTGGTGACGTTGAGGCTGGGTTCCCAGACAGCCACCCAGGAGAGAAGACAGGCAGGCAGAAGCCACGCCGCCTTCACAAGCTGCTCTCGTGTCGCGCAGTGTGACCAGCATGTTGTGCTCCTCGGGTAAGCCCCGGGCCAGCCCAAGTGGAAGGTCAGGGGAATAGTTTTGTTTTTCCTGGGTACAGCTCTGGAAGAGCATGTAGGGTTGGAAATGCCACCGTGGCCATTCTGGGAGCTGCATTCTGTCAGGCCAGGTGAGCGGAGCCTGGCCTCCCGGGTGCAGGCTACAGGACCTTCCATGGGTTTCCCTCCACGTCCTCTCCCTGGATTCCAGGAAACAGGCCACGTGGATATTCTCCTGGAATGTCCTTTGTGTCTGAAAATTTTATTGAGATATCTATGCAGATATACATGCAGAAGTAAGAAACTGTGCAGACAGACCCGTGGACTCCACTCAGGTCTCCCAGCAGGGGCATCTTGCAAAGAGATGTGGGAGATTACCATCAGGACCCCAAGCTTGATACAGTTGTGTTTTCTGGCATCCGTGACTTGCCATGTGTTGTGTGTAGGGGGCGCACTGAGTGGGTTCGTCACATATCCACACTGGGTCCCCATCACCACCTGTCACCACACAGAGGCTCCACCTGGACCAAGGCCCCTCCTGTTGCTCTTGGTAAACACACTCCCCACCACATGCCACCCTTCCATCTTTAATCTCCAGCCAGCACCAGGTGTCGCCTACTTCCAAAATTATTTTTTTTTTAAAAAATGCCATTTAAATAGAATCATGAAATACACAACTTTGGGAGAAGGACTTATCACTCAGAATGTTTCTTTGGAGTGTCCTCCAAGCTGTTAACGTGTACCGAGAGCTTGTTCCTTTTCAGAGCTGAGTAGTATTCCATGGTAAGGGTATATATCACAGTTTTTTAAATCACTCCTGCATTGAAGGCCATCTTCTCCTCCAACTTTTAATCATCAGTGGAGACAGAAAGGAAAAGGAAATGAGCAGGGTTGTTGCCTTCTCAAGAATGGTGCCCGGAACCAGCTCATGTTGCCAACTGTAATCAAGCTCCTCTGCAGTAACCAGGTTCCTCAGGCAGGTTTTGTGCACCCTGGATAGGGCTCCCACAGGTTTGCTTCGGCTTAGATTAGCCCAAGTCCATTTCTACTACAGGAAACCAAGGACCCCTCGTGGAGGCATGCCTGGAGCAAGGGCCTCATGTCCACAGCTGGCGGATGTGGGACATGGCCTCTCACTTCTTGGAAACCTATTTTAAAATCTCTTGTTACTAAACGATGGTATCTCCATCTTCTGGATATGTTACCCTCAGCTGGACATTAAATGGCAAATGAGAATCAGCAAAAGAATAGGAAGGAAAGAGGGACAGGTCCTACTCACTTTAACACACCAAATAATTCAAGAGACCACACACACCCGAATCAACCGGTCAACAGTCACGGGACTGCCTTGTACAGCGTGACGAAAGGAAGGCTCGTACACTCAGAAGGCAGAAGGAAAAGAAAGAACAACATTCATAGGCAGAGCCTCAGCTGATCTCACCGCGCACTGCAGCCTGAGAAGTTCACAAGCAAAGAATCGATTTTACGACAAGGAGATTCATCCCAGAAAAACACTTAAAACCACCCACACGAACAAAGCAGAAGCCGGAAGACAGCCAGCTAGTGACTTTGGGGGACCTAGCTTGTGTCTGCGTAGATGCCACCCCGGTGCTAACATTTTCATCACCTGGAAATGCCCGTGATCTCGGGACGGAAGGGCTTCCTTGGGGAATGAAAAGCCAGACACGCCACAGATCTGTTCAGGAAGGTGGGAAAGGTGACAGCACCCTGCTCTCTCCCTAGGGTGACGGCCTCTCTCCTCACTTGAGACTTAACAAGTCTGTCATATGCTGGTCCCAGCACACCACCCAGGGCTCCTGGGTCTGAGTGGGATCAGGAAGGACATGGCACCAGCAGGCCAGTACCAGCACCCAGGAGATGGTTGTGTGTCCGTTCACAGGACTGTGAGTGTGCTGGTGCTGATCCTGAACCACCTAATTTCTTCTCTGTCAACCCTTTGCAAGGCTGAGCACAGGTCCCACTACTGATGGCCAAGGAGCCCCACGCTATTAAGAATAATCATGAACTCCAGACCCCAGTTAGTCTCCGGGCCAGCGTCACACGGTCTCTGCTTCACTTGGGCATCTGAAGTCACGAGGGTGGAATTCCTGAGTTAGTCGGGACTTTTAAGACCCACTCAGCTCTCAGTTTTGAGATGGAAATGCTTGAGCCCAAGGAGAGAAGCGTGTTGGTGGGTCACAGTGAAAAGGGGGCTCACGTGAGTCTAGCCACCCCGCATATTGCCGAGGAGCCGAGTCTCTCTCCAGGTGTCACGCAAGCGCACGCCGTTTCACATTCGAAGGCCCACAAGTGACCCATCCCTCGAAAATATTCAGTCTATTGATAAAACCTCAATTAAGTTTCTCCTGTCAATTAATTAAAGCTGAGACAAATGAAATGCGGTTTTTATTTAAAGTGTAGTAAAAAATGGCATGCAATTAGCTGGCAACAGACGCAATCCCAGCAGGGTTTCAATTACGTTATGGATGATGGTTCCCTAACTCGATACAAAGCTATAATTAAGAACGTAATTAGCTCTCCAAGTCGTCTGATGTCACCCACCGCCAGCACGTAATGACCCTTGCTGTTCTTGTGCACCAGGCTCGGGTGAGTCGAGCTTCTCCTCGAGGGATCGTGTGCTTCTGCTTATGCAAGTGCCTGCAATGCTCTCCGGTGGGCGCTTGGCCGTGGGTTGGGTAGGTGCACAGAGCCAGGGGAACACATGCAGCAGAGGCTTTCCCACACCTGCTTTGGGGACCTGGGGAAACAGGAACTTGCGAGCCAGTGAAACAGAAAACTCAAAACTGTCCCTCGGGAGTTAATTTTCAAGCCTAAGTCAAGTTCAATGTCTTTGCTGAATTTCTGGTTCTGACTCGCTGCTCTGTAAGGTTAGGGCTGGATCCGTGGCTCTTCAAGCCCAGCCTCAGTGGGCATCTGCTGGTCCCCAGAAAACGCTTCTCGTGCAGGGGAACTCACACAGTCATCATGTCCTCCTTCCACACTTGTGAGGTGTCTGGGTGACCTGTCCCAGTCTACACCATAAATAAACGGCAGGGCCAGGACACACTTTGCCCGGAAGGCTTTGCAGCACCCACTGGCTTATCAGCCCTGTTTGTAGGGATCAACTCTCCTGAAATCTTAGTGGGAATTATGTAAAACAAACAGGAGAGAAAAACAGTGTCAAACTTTCTTTCGGCTTGCTGACTCCTCTTGGTGGCTCCGTTCCCTGGTGATGATGGGGGGCCTATTTTTCCCCCCTCATGTTTTATCTCTGGTACTTGCATACCCAGCACCATCACCGGAGCTCCAAACACTGATAAACAGTCCTGGCTTGAACAGATAAACCCGTTACTGTTGTGTTTACAGAGCGTCTGCGCTCACTCTTTTTTATTATATAACCACACAGTGGCCCAGGTGCCTCCTGGCTTTGATGCTGAAAGAAATCAGTTAAGAAAGAAGAAGGTTTTCTCCTTTTTGCAGTAACAGGACTGCATTTAGTGCCGGCAACAGGAAGGGAAAGTCCCCCTGGAAGACGATGCTGGACGAATGGATTTTGAGCACCGTGAAGTCCCCACCCGGGGCCTAGATGCGTCTGAAACAGGCCTGGTTACTGGGGAAACAGAAGAAATAAAGCCCTCGGCGATATTATGTAATTGCTTCTTAAAATGTGCACATGGGCGAAAGCTCTTCAAACAATTCAGGTTAAGTGGGTGAATCGCCCAGCTTTTGTTTTGGGTGGTGGGTTCCCAGGTGCCAATCACATTAAGAATCACAAATTAGGGGCTGGGGTTGTGGCTCAGTGGCAGAGCGCTTGCCTAGCATGTGTGAGGCACTGGGTTCGATTCTCAGCACCACATATAAATAAAATAAAGGTCTATCAACAACTACAAAGAATATTTAAAAAAAAAAAAAGAATCACAAATTAAATAAGAGCAAGTGAACACAGGTGGCACAGGCGGGGGCGGGGTTAGGACGGCGCCAACGCTGCACCTGTGCCCCAAAATTAAACCAAGAGGATGTGACATTGAAGTCTTAAAAATAAAACAAGCAAGAACAGATGGGTAACAGTTATGACAGACACAGGCTCACGAGAGGCCTAGCTGAGGTCGCACGGTCGGTGTTTCTGTGTGTCGGTGACCCGTGGGGCCACGGAGCTGTTCCGGAGGTCCTCTGAAGCTGCGTTTTCAAAGGCAAAGCCCAGCCTCGCTCAGAGGCCCAGGCTCCTCCCTGGCTGGCCCCTCACCATGGGTGAGGCCTGCCGTCCTCTCTTCCTTTAGCTGGGAGGGAAGGCCTGTCTCCAGAAACACCCCAAAGTCCTCTAAGAAGCGTACTAGGCCGGCATAGCAGGGAGAGGGAGAGAAGGAAGAGGGGACCTTGGCCCCGGGACCCCACACACAGCCCCTGACCTGCCACGGCCGCTCCCAGCAGGGGCTCCTTAGAACAGAACCAACGAGTTAGCTGTTGATAAAGGAGCGACTGTTCCTGAGACCAAGGAACCAGGGAAGCACTTTCTCCTGCTGTCTTCTTCTCAAAAGGCAGGTGGGGCCCAGGGCCTGGGATGATGGACAGCTCCTGCAAATCCCCCGCCATCAGCTGCCCTAGGGTGGGGGGCTTTGGATAACAGGAATCCATGCTTCTGCAGCTCTGGGGCTTGGGGGCCTGAAGTCAGGGTGTGCTGACGGTTCTGGGGGAGAACCTGCCCTGGGTGAGCTCCTGGCCCGAGCACCCCTGGCGTCCCTGAGCTTGGAGAAGCGTCACCCAGGCTCTGCCTCTGACCTCTCATGACCTTCTCCGGTGTCCCTCTCTGGGTGGCCACGTGGCTTTCTTACAAGGTCCCATCATTGGGTTTGGTGCCTGTGCTCCTCCAGTGTGACCTCATCTTAGCCAATTACCTCTGCAGAGACCCCAAATAAGGTCACACTCTGGTCTTGGGTGGACACGAGCCTATTCAATCCAGTACCGCCCTGCGTCGGGCTCTGCTCTGCTGCGTCTCCCCAGCTCATAACCGGCTTCGGTTCTTGCCTGAAGAAAAAGAGCCAACTTGAACGTGGAAGTTAATTTCCCAGGAAGTCAGGTGGATTTTCTGAGCGGAGCAGGGATGGCTACCGCCCCGGGGACTTGCAGCAGGTCTCATCTGAGGAGAGCCATCTCCTTCGCATTTTTAAAAGAGCCTCCCCCTCACTTCACCCTCCATCCTCTGCTGCAGCCTGACCCTCGGTCTCTGGTCTCTCTGCTTTCATGTGACTGTGGAGGATGTTCAGCCATGCCTGGATGCGTCTCCCTGTGCCTGCCGCCTCACCCCCCTTCCTGCCTGGCTTCCTGCAGCGGGGCAGGCTGGCTTCTCTCTGCGTCCTGAGATCTCCAGCACTTCTAGTCTCAGACCTTTGTACTTTCTGCCCCTTGGCCTGGGGCACGCTCCTCTAAAGGTCACCTGGTGTTTGGCCCTTCCCCCTGCCAGGTCCCAGCTTCAAAGATTCCTTTCTGAAGGGCCTTCCCAGATGGTCTGTGTGTCTGGAAGCATCCTTCCTGCCTGCACCTGACTCCTCCTCGTTACATGAAAACAAATGGGCGTTTGTCTCCTGGTTTGTCTCTCTCCCCTTCACACCACAGCAGCTAGACCACGGGCAAGGTCAGTGTTAGCTTCCTGCTGCTGCCTTAACAAAGTTCACCGCCCAGCTGCCCCACTAAAACGACCAGCTGCGTCTTCATACGCAGCTTTGGAGGCCAGAAGTCCAGGAGCACTGTGTCCACGGGGTGTTTTCCCGGACCTCTGAGGGAGAAGCTGTTTGGGCCTCTGTCCAGCCCCCCAGGAGGGTGGCAGCCCTTGGCTTGCAGACCCACGGCTCCGTCTCTGCCTGTCTTCACCTGGTCTCTCTGGCTTTAGAGCCGTCCTCCTCCGGTATAACCCCTTTTAAACTTAACTAATTACACCTGCCAAGATCCTACGCCCAAATGAAGCTCCCTTCTGAGGCTCCCGGTGAAGGTGAGTTTGGGGGGACAGTTCACTGGCTGCAGGTGGAACTCCCTCCGCAGGGGCGACACAGAGCAGGACCTCCATCCGACATGGAGGAAAACGGGGAGCGTTCTGCTGATGACACTTTTCAACAACAACTCCGAATGGCCTCAGAGGGAAGGCCAGCGGTCGGCTCCCCTCAAGCGCTCACCAATTAAAAAGAAAAAAAACGCTCCCCACAAAGCTCAGGATCACTTGGAGTTGCAGTAAAGACAGAAACAGACGGGACATTTCTCCCTTTTTTCCCTCCACTCCAGGGATATATTTGGCTCAAACAATGAGTGATTGAAGGAGCAGATTGCTCCACTGAGGGAGATAACGTCCTTTGATCTCGGAGAGGCTCTTGTTTGCCTTCCGCGCCAAGAGCTATTAAGCAGATTCCAAGTTCAAGTGTCTCCCAGGGACCCTCTCCATTCCTCGGTTTCCCACCCGTTCCTCTCGGCTGTGAGTGATGGATTTAATCAACTTCCCAGACAACCTGCAGCATGAAGGGCAGTGCCGCCTCCCGCCGGGGGAGGGCCTTTCTTCTTGGTGGGAACTCAGAGGTTCTCTTAGGGGGAAATGTAATAAAAACCTAATTCCTGCTCACCGGGCCATTTCTGTCCCTGCTAGTTCTGAGGCACTCGTTTCCCACACCATGTCTGTGCTCGGCCATCACCTTGGACAGCTGGAAAGCCAGGAACCACTCCCCCATCCTGCCTGCTTCTTAACAGAATCCTGGTTAGACCAAGGCGCCACCTACCTCCACCAGCCCCATCCAAGAACACAGGGCTGGGTCCCAACTGCGTCGGTTAATTGAGGCGTAAGGACACACGTGCTCCTGCAGAACCTCAGCCAGGCCACAGGCCCCCACTGGGAACATCCCAGGCTCACTGGCAATAAAGACAGAAGCGGGGGTGTCGTGACAACCGGGTGGTCTTGGCTTTTGGGAGAGAGCTCTCACGGATCCAGGTGTCGGTCGGCCTTGGGAAGCCAGGTGCCGAATGGGAGGGTGGAAGGTGTCCCGCCCAGACAGACCCTGGGGGCCAAGGCTGGTCTGTCTTAACCTCACCCACCGAGCGACCTCTGACTGGTCACTTAGCTGCTCCACGCTGTCCTCTGCCCTGGTGTGGAGACACTGTAGGTAAAAGACACCTGCTGTCTCTGGGAAGGGGCTTGGGGTGAGGGGCACAGGGGCTCGCTCTGCACTGGCCGGGGTAAAGCCAACCTCAGGCGCGGAGCCGCCCTCTCTATCTCTATCACTGCAGGTCCTAGCGCGCCCCATGGTCCAGAGCAGGTGAGGAGCACCCTCCTGCAGGCTGGGCGGTGCCCCTGCACCTCTCTGGTCCTGATGTCTTCATGTCTCCCTTCTGTCAGTGGAGCAGGAGGCGGAGGTGCAGCCAGGCTACCCTCCACTGGGGAGATATGCGAACAGCCAGGGGAGCCCTCCCCTCGCCCTGTCGGTGGGGAGAGAGGGTGCACAGATCTCTGGTTCTTCTGTAGAAGCAGCTCGTGAAAGGTGGGGCACTGGGCCCCAGGGCCACCATGACAGCCAGAAAAGAACTTAATTTCCTCATAGTTCTGGGGGCTGGACGTCCACGCCCCAGCTGTCCAAAGGGTCAGCTTTGCCTGGGAGCTCTGGAATTCACATCCTGTCTATCCCCAGCTCCAGGTGGCTGCTGGGAATCTGTGGCTTCTGGTACATCACTGCAGCCTGGTCCCCTGGTCCAGGGCGTCCCCTGTGTATCTGGGGGTTCACACCCCCCTCTCCTTCCCCTCTGAGCATCCCAGACATTAGATCTGGGGCCTACTCCTCATCCATCATGGCCTCATTTTAACTAATTATATCCACACAGACCCTATTTCCAAATAAGGTCACATTTTAAGGTTCCAGGTAATCATGAAATTTTGAGGGGACACTAGTCAAGCCTGCAGAAGGAACCAGAGGAAAGCAGAACTAAAAGGAGATGCTATAAAGTCTCCTGAGGACACCTGGAAGCAGCTGTTCCTGCAAGAGTCTCTACAGTTAGACTTTGTGAACGAGGCATCCTCAGCTTTCAGAGTCCCTTTCAGTGCAGTGTGGAGCCGGCTCTCTGTCACTTGCCAGTCAGAATCCTGATGAACCCAAGCTGAGGTAAGCAGAAAATGGGGCCAGAGGGTATGATTCAGCTACTGACTTTGAGTCACCCCTGCAGAACATGGCCAGCAGCTGCGCGAGAAAGTGCTTTGTGGAGGTGGTCAGCTGGCGGAGGACAGCACTGCAGGAGCACCGTGTGCACCAGGATGGAGAGCAGGGCTCGAGTAGACAGGAAGGGGACACTCGGGGGCTGCGCAGCAGAATGTAGGGAATGGAGAGCGGCCCCTGGCTCAGACTGAGCAGCCGTGACTCCCCCACAAAGGAGAGGGGGCTCGGGATGGCCCTGTATGCACCCTGTGAGTGAAGGGCCTTGCGGGCACACCTAATTGGCCTGATTAGCATTGGGGCGCTAACTGCGTCACTATGGCAACATTTTCAGACTTTTTCCTGCAGAAAACAGATGCAGAGGAGAGAGAGGCTGCCACCTCTGGCCAGCCGGACTCCCTCCTCCTCTGGGCAGCAGCACCAGGTCCCCGCGGAGCCTGCTAAGTGGGGAAAAAAGCCCAGTGCTCTGTCCATGGAGGAGGCGAGGCTCCACAACCTAGGGGATCACACAGCAATAGGCAGGCGGTGACAGCTCAGATGACACTACCTCTAGCCTGGTTCAGCGGAGTGGACAGTGCGGACCAGAAAGTGCTGGGCCGTCACTCAGGACTCCTGGGCCACATGGAGTGGGGGCTAGGCCTGCAGTGGGGCCTCGGCACCTCTGCAGCAGGGCACATGTTTACCATTAAAAACAGTATTCCCTAGAGTGACAGTGTGGCCACCAAGCATTATCAATAGCATTTGATGATATGAACTAAGTGTTCAATTAGTATGAACATTAGCAATTGTTTCTGTCACTTGTCATTCTCAAGTGTGAGTATCTGTATGCACACGTCCACAGCAGCACTATGCACAGAAGCTAGGGACAACCCAAATGTCTACTAGGTGGAGGGTGGATAAGCAAACCAGGGGTTAGCCACCCACATGTGGAATATTACGCAGCCCTGAAAAGGAACGAATCATGCTACCATGTGGAGGAAGCCTCCGGCAGAGGTCACCTGCCCCTTTGATGAAGTGACTCAGAAAAGGCGGCTCCACAGAGACAGGAGGTGGGTTAGTGGTTGTGGGGGAGGGAGAGAGGGAGGGAGCTGCTGAAGGCGCGCGGGTGTCAGGAGTGATGGAGGGTGGCACAACACCGAGAAGGGCCTGTGTCCGCGGAGCTGTGACGTCAATGAGAATTGACATGAATGAGAATTTCATCTTGATCTTTAAAAGGGGAAAAGGAGAAGCATGTGCTGCTGGGCTTGCCTCCTCCCAGACGCCTCCGGTTCACAAAGACGGTCCAGAGACTCCGTGAGCACAGGTCACGTGCCAAAGGTCAGAGTTCCAGATGAAAAGCCATGCTTGAAATTTCCTCTTCGGCTTCTCATTCCCGGGCCCCTTCCTGGTGCACCAGGTCCCTGCCAGAGGCGGGCAATGCCCCAGGGTTCCTGAAAGGGCCTCTCTGCGTGGGTGAGGACACGGCCCCTGGCTCCCTGGCCCTCCATCAGCACAGAGCACTGCACATGCCAGACTCCCCATTCCTGGCACGGCCAGGACAATGGCCCCATCCACAGCCTGAGGAAATGCTTTCTCTCTCATTTTAAGAACCCCTTTCCCTGTATGGGATGGAGACAGAAAAGGCAGCAAACTGGAGAGCTCATTGGCGCCGTAGAGGGAGGGGCTCGGCCAGGGTGCTGAGCCTGGGAGACACTGGTCTCCTGAGGAGACATCCTGGGAGCAGCCTCCAGTCTCCTGGGCAGCACTTCATGGGTGTGGGCAAAAGCCAGCAGGTCCCAGGTGCGGGCAGGTGGCAGGTCTCCCTGCCCAGCCCCTCCCCTCCAGGAGGAGTCTGCTGCTTCTCCTGGCCAAGGCCTTCGCCATGTGGAGATGTCCCCAGAGTGAGGGGAGCGCAGCCTCCTTCCCCACTCAGCAGAGGTGTGTCCAGTGACCAGGACCTGCCAGGCGACCCCAGATCCCCTTCTGTGTACTGGTCCCATGGAGTGAGTGGTCACCTCCCCAGGCTGTCGGCCACCGAAGCCATGCACTTGCAGAATGTGAAGCAGCGACGAATCCCCGGGATCTGAGTCACTGGAGAAGGCAAGTGGGTGTGGTGGAAGGCAGCGTGAGCAGGAGAGGGCCGGGCTCCCGAGGCTTACGCACGAGCCAGTGCCACGGGCTCCTGTGACTGACAATCCCTGGGAAGCAGTGGCATCCAAGGGACTGTGGCCCATCTTGGATGGGCCCCCGTAGGGCCAGGCAGGATGCCCCCTGAGTGGCTGCATGCTTCTGCAAGATGTCCTCAGCAGGTCAAAGATCCACAACCCAGGGCAGAAGCAGCGGTCCACGCCATGACAGTTGCAGCCAAAGTCCGCCAGCTTTGAACACCTGCTTCCCTTGACCTGGTCACTTCCTCCCGGCAGGAGATGAACTGCTCTCATTGGACAGGCCCACATCATGTGACCATCTCTGGATCCAAGGGTTTAGGAGCTGGGACGGGGCAGCTCCCCAAAGAAAAGCAAGGGGAGGTCCCCTCTGAGCACGGCTGTGACTAGCGTGGAGAAGGACAGGCCAGAACCGTGAAGTGAGTAGCAGAGACTTCCTCAGTGCCCGACGGAGCAGGAAATGCATCAGGGACATCCGTTCCAAAAAGAAACCAAAGTGCCACTAGGAGATGATACAGGTTTTGCTTTCCTTCATTATTAATAGACTTTGAGGAATAATTTAGAGTGATATTAAAACTGGATGAAGAAATTCATAATACATTTGGGTCACATGAGATTATGAAAATATCTGTCCTCATTTTCATGTCACCTGATAGAAATTTATCCAGGAAAACAATAGTGAAATGTAATAACGTACGTTGAAATGTGGGCCCTTGAGAGCTTCTCTACTTCTTCCTTCGGTCCAATCCAGAGAGCTGGAGTTTACAGTTTCACGTGCAGACAATTCTGGACGTTTTGACTCAACGCTCCTGAATTTCTTAAACACACTTGGGATATTTGTACCTTTTAGTAGCTCAGCCCCCTTCTCCCTCCCTGTTGATGCCCTGATGTGGGGAAGATGGCTCCACCCCATTATTCCAGTCCCAGTGGAAGCCCAAGTCTCCAGACAGTGAATAAGGTCTTCTCATAGTGCTATGCAGCCACTGGCAGTGCTGACCACCGGGGTCAGCTGGACTCTCGCCAAGGGCTTTGAATCCTAAAAATCTCCCACAGAAGGGTCTTCATTCCAGGGATGGCTAAAGGTGCCGTGTAGTTCTTTCCTTTGATTCCTTTAATGATAAATCAGGGTCCCAGCATCTTCTCAGTCATGGGGGCCACCCCATGAGCTCTTTAGTCAGAGCTGAAGAGCCGGCTGAGCCAGGGTCAGCCATGCTGCAGCAGGTCTGTGCTCTTTCCAATGTGCCAACTAAACCACAGAATCCAGCTCACGATTCTGCAGTGGTTTTTGAAGGACCATCATTGATTCTTACATTCTTCCTTACTCCCCAACCTGAGCAGTGATCCCATTGCTAGTTGGGAAACGGAGCTTTGGCTGAAGAGGATGGAATTCCCTTTCATTTAAATGCCTTCCTTGAAGACTTCAGAAGCCAGAACTCCAAAACGAGTGCATCCGTACCTGCCAGAGAAATCTGGCTGTCACACAAATGCTCCGACTCAAACAATCACGAGCATCTCCCTTTGGCATTTCTAAAAATAACACAACCAGAGTCAAGCCTCAGTCCCCAAGGGCACACTGGGATTTCTCATGGGGTAAAGATGTGGATTCCAGGATAAAATGCTTGTAAATACTATGCAGTGAAGTTAGTAGGGTGCGATTTTTCAGAGAGGAAAATCTGCGTGCAGCTGGAAAATGGTACCTCCTGCTCAGGGCGTCAAGCACAGCCCTGTTGTGAGGGATGCAGACTCAGATGGACACCAGGAATCACATCAAGAGATTCTGAAAGACCACATTAGATCCCCAGCAACCCCCAATCCATTACCACCTCCTTGAGATAATATCCACCATTAGAATTGCAAGCTAATCACAGCCATCACCAGGCTGACCCCAGTTCACACGGGGAAGTTCTGCAGCAATCAGCCCAGTCCTTAAAGGCGCAGGCACGGAGGAAGCTGCTGCTGCATTTTCTCTGAAAATCTGCAGTGATGGATTCAGGGGTCTTAAAACAGGCGATTTGCGAATGGCATGGCTGCCCTGGGAGGTCTCCTTTTTAATCACCAGCCAATTCTTCCATTAGAGCATAAGACAATGCTGTTTCAATGCCATCTAATGCCCACTGTTTAACAGCTGTGGCTTCGTCATTTCAGATAATTGAATTTCAGATGGGGGGGGGGGCAAAACCCACAAAACCACAACACGAAGCCACCGAACCATCCAGAGCTGGGCAGGAGCTTCATGTTGAGAGAATGTGCTGTGCCCCGGGGCCTGGAGCCACTGCAGACTTCAGGCAGGCCTTGCACGGGCTGGGAAGTACCTGCCGAGATGGGGGTGGTATCCAGCAACGAGCACGTGGAGTCTTTTCCTAGTAACGAAACTCTCACTCCTGTAGCTGAGATGGCACACACGATGCCTCCAAGCAGGGCTGGCTGGGACAGCAGGAGGAGGGCAGCACCCTTCCCACCCTGCCAACATGATGCCCTGCAATCGGTGGCTCCTAGAGCCCCGTGACCCCATCGTGGGGAGAGGCCAGGCACAGGCCGAGACTGCGGAAGCCACCAGATGCTCTGACAGTCTCCCTGGTAAGGTTTGTATGCCAGCTGTCATAGAACCCTTTTGTTTAAAACTAATGATGCCCTTTGGCTTAACCAGCAGGCGACCCTGAAGATTACTTTTATCTGATAGACAACAGAAGGGACTTGTAGATAGCAGATGTTCCATCTGAGCAAATCTGCAACACAGAATTACACGATGCCTGTCACCTGGGCGCTGGTGTGACCAGCTTCATGCTGACTTATCATTTACCTGTGAGCATCCGCTCGGGGGCTCCTGGCTGCAAACTCCCAGTCTCGTCCTGCTTGGGGTATGCCCTGTGCCTCTTCAAGAACACATGTGAGCCCAGCTCCTGCCACCAGGATGCCCAAGGAGTCTCCAGATGCCCAAGAGCAGGGGTCACGGGGCACCACACCTTATAGAATCAAGAACTTGGATGCTCTAGGCTCTGGGAGGCCTCAGCCACAGGTCTGTGGGTCTCCCTCCATGCAGTGTTAGCACAAGCCAGAGACACACACCAGCTGACTGTGGCCCCCTCCTACCAGGTGCTCCCTCTGTTTAAGGAACTTTATCTTCCCTCACCTCTTGGAAGGATGCCAACAGCCATGTGCTCTGTCCTGTGTCTTTGGTCCTCTCTGCATTACCATCTTTCCGCTTATCCTCTGCCCTCTCTGAACTGGCACCATACGTCTCATGCCCTGTGTGGCTCAGTGGCCACCAGGGTCTGGAGATCTCCCTGGGCCTTGTTGAACTCTGACCAAGATGGACTCTACCAGGCTATCTTTTCCAAACCAGCCAGGTGTGCCTCTGCCACCCTGGGAACAGGTGTTTCTTGGAACCCAACCAACTGTGGATTCAGGGGTGGGAGATGGAAGTGACGTGGTGCGAGACAGCTATCTAAAAATCCAGGCTCCGGGGCGGTAGGGGGCCTTGGGAAGTGAGTCTGTCCACCAAGATCTCTGGTAGGTTTTCAGTTTTCAAGGAGTGAATTAATCACCTCTAAAGACCCAGAGCAGGTGGTAGGAAGAAGAGCTGCGACCTGGGCTGAGCCTGGACATGGGGACACCCACCCACGTGAGCGCCTCTAGGAGCCAGCATGGGAAGCGGCCCTGTGGTCTGCAGAAGTGCCTGCGGCTGCCCCAGGCGCTAAAGGCAGAGCCCCCAACAGAGCCAGCATCACACTGGGGAGGCAGCAGGGAGGGAAACAAAATAGAAGGGACCCTGCACTCTGGAGCTCCACGCTGGAACCGTGTGGACGCAGAAGGAATCCGTGGGCTGGACTCTGAGGACCGCGTGCAGAGTGTGACGACAGGGGCCTGGTCTGGTTCCGGATGGGCGAGCTCCCCGGAGGACAGGGCCCAGGTCCTGTGCTCACAGATGTGGTTCAAGGAAGACGCCAGTGTCACAGACAACCTAGGACACTTCCCGCAAAGGGGTGCGTTCATTTATTATTCACATCATTAAAATTGCTTTTTAAAAAAGATGAGAAAGCACAGTGGGCAGCGGAGCCAAGCTCCGAGCAGGTGCTCAAGGGAGGCCAGCCTCCTGGCGTGGGTAGGAGGCAGCGCAGTTAGGACAGGGGCAGCTGGGGGCGTGCGCGAGGGTACAGGGGCGCTGCACAGCTTTCTGCAATTTCCTCTGAGTCTTCCTTATTTCAAGATAAAAAAGTAAAACAAAAAATAACAAAAGAAAAAAAAATCCTCCAATAACAAACTGCCCTGAAGTAAGAATGACATTTGGTGCATTAAACAACCTGGAACAGCGAGGCCTCGGCAGAGAGGGGAGGCTGGGGCTGGTGAGTCAGAAGGAGCCTGATCCCGGAGGGTGGGACAGACAGTGGGGACACAGGGGGCAAGGGCAGAGGGCAGCATGCGGAGACACACCCTCTTGGAGGTGCACTCTGGAGACAGCCAGAACCCAGCTGGGGCAGGAGAGGACACGAAATGAGCCCAAAATATGAAAGTGCTTTGTATCTTTTAAAGCTATGTTCTTAGTAAAAAGCAGGCTCAGCTGGCCCCACAGAAGTCACTCAACACTAGCAAACTGGGGAACAGCCATGGGGAGTGACTTTCTCCCAAAGCATCTGATACTGAAGTCAATGAGAAATTAACATTTGGTTGGACCCTCTTCCATTTAGTTTATGGCTAAGTATTGCTTCAATTTTAAATTTCAAACAGGCTGAGAGGGTCCCACAATTTGTTTTCAGTGACTGGGGCCTCTAAGGAATTTGTTCAGGTCTAGAGTAAAGGGTTATATTTAAGAAAAAAATCATGATACTCAAGAGAGTTTTCCCTTAGAATCCTCTGATAATTCCCTAATCCCAGGGAAAGGTTTAGATGAGATCCTGAATCCTAAAAAAAAAATTCCTATCTACCAGGATATGTTTCTGCCATTCTGCATTGAGACAGAGGGGCTAATAACGGAAGTCGGCCCCCCTCAGCTCAGAGGGCCACTGGAGTGTTATTCCAAAGCCAGCGGATCATAATGACAAAGATTCAATGTTAATTAAGGCAAGACAGTCGCTTTCCTGGGAGGGTGAGGCTTATTAGGGACCCAAAGCCATGCCAGCAGCCATAAATGACTTAGAGGCATGACCAAGGCGTAATCCAATAATCCATTTATGACTTTAAATAAATCTGGCTGCACACGAAAGCCCTCTGAGTTTACAAACCTATAATATTCACAGCCACTGGCCCTGCACTGGTGGGGGGCCCTCACATCCAGCCCATCTGCATGGTGTTCATGTTACAGAAAATTAACCAGAGCCAAGCAGGGGGTGCACATCGCCTGCAGCACCGCGGTCCTGTGTTCTATTCACTACTAGTCACGTCCAGCCAGTGCGGAGCCAACGTCGGCGGGGCCAGCCGCAGAAATAGACCCCTGACTCTCTTGAATCTTCAAATTCAAGAAGGCAGAAACGAATCCACATGCACTGCAGTTGGAAAAATAAGAAACTCATTTGACAGAATGACAGCTGCACCTCTGACGTCCATACAAAGAGGAGGCCGAGTTCCCCCCCCGGAGCACAGGGGCTTTCCATGGAACGTGTGGTTGGGAAGATGAATTCAAATCCAGTGATTCCCAAAACAGCACCCAGATAAATACCTCTCTCTCTCTATATATATATATATATAAATCTTAAATTACAGAAATGAGTTCATTTTTCTAAAGGGCCGAATTCCGTCCACACATGTGGCTTCCTCACCATGGTCGTCAGTGCCCCAGCCCTGTGTGATGCTGAGGCTGACTCCATTCTCCACTCTTGGAGGTTGTCCTAACCTCTTAAGGCTGACCCAGCATGCCTCCCAAAGGCTGGCTAGGCAATGGCTGTGTGTTTTGCACACAACTTGTAGGGCAGGAAGCCAGGAGCCACGAGGACTGTCTTGTTCTCCAGACAAAGCCCCGAAAAGCTACTTGCTCCCCCAGCCATAGAATGAATGAATGAATGAATGAATGAATGAATGGCCAGGAGAGTGGCCCATCTGAGAAGAAGCCAGCCCTGAGCATGCTGTGGACAGTCCATGAGACATTGGCCTCTCAGCAAAAGACAGAAAGACACTGGACACTAAGGGCCACGATAAGCCATCCATCAATTAACAGACCCGCCACCCTATCTCTGGAGTAGGTGTTTTTAAGAAGATGCATCTCCCTACCTTTCAAGCCAGATTGCATTAAGGCTGCTCTTACTTGCAGCCTAAAGCATCCAACCTGTAGCACCTGAGTGGCCATTGATGGGGACCTGTGGTCTAAATGTTGGATTCCTCCTACTGTCTCCCAGTTCTGGCTTCAAGCCACACATTTTGAATATTGAATCCGCAAGTATTCTCCAAGACACTGTGCTCCTGAGGAAAACAGGAATAAAGAGAGGCAGAGGCGCTGGGCAAGAGGACAGAGAAAAAGCAGGCATGTTTGTTCCTTCAAGATGTATTTCCATGCTTAGGCCTGGATCCATGTTGTCCTAGGAGACAAAGGTGAGGCCTGTGTCTTCAGGAGGCCATAGAGCAGAGGAGGCGGCAGAGGAGAACTCAGCTAACCATGATCCGGAAAATGCAGATTTATTTGGATAGAGAGAGAGTAGAGGGGGACTGAAGTGCACTGTGACTGAGACAGGGTCAGGAAGCGGGTCTTTGGCAGGTGATGGGTCCTGAGGGTGGAGCCCTGATGACTGGGATTAGTGGCCTTAGGAAAAAGACCCAGGAGCTGGTCTGTGCCTTCCAGAATACACGGACACAGCAGAAGGTGCCATTGGGAGCCAGGAAGCAGGCCCCTGCCAAACTCTGAATCTGCTGGCATTTGATCTCGGGCTGCAGTCTCCCAAACTGTGAGAGACAGATTTGTGCCATTTAGAAGCCACCAAGTCCCTGGCGTTTTGTCGCAGCCGCTGAATGGACTGCAGTGCACATGTGTGGTAACACACTGGCATCTCACCACACCTACTGACCACTTCAGGTGCTTGCCCATTACCCTCTCAAGAATGGGGCGGGGGGCAGCCTGAGTTCTCTGGAAGGTACTGGGGATGGGCTCTGTCAATAGGTGTCTTTAGCAGATCTGAAGCCCCAGCCTCAATCAAAAGTGGCATGAGAGGAGATACTTTGTGCCTGCTGCCCTTGACCTTACAGGGTCACCTCTGGGCAGCCTCACATGGAAGGTTCACAGAGGAATATGCCAAGTGGGGCCTGGGGCCTCTGATGCGCCCCAGAGAGGAATCCTGCCTCCTCCCTCGCCTTAAGATGCCTCCCAGCCCCACTCTGGAGATGAATGACTGAAGATCCCATTAATTGGCCAACCAGGATAGGTGGTCATGCTGTTCCAGTCTGATTCCCCAAGAGATGGGATCGTCTGATTCCCTTTTGGAAATATGCTGTGCCAAATGAAATCTGAGTGAGGTCATTAATTATGAAAATTCACAATACGTAATTACAATAATTGCTCTAATCACATAAACATTACACCACCATGAATAATTTAACAGGAATCGTGCTTTGGAGAGCACAACCATTATAGTAAAGCCCAGGGAGGTGACGGGGAGGATGCAGATCTATGTTCCGAGGAAGGCTATACTGTCAACAGGATGTTTACTCCTCATCTTAAGGAATGACCCCTGACCTTCAGAAGCTGTAAACAAAGAAGACAATACCTGAGAGTTTATAAGTGGGCTTTGCTTCTGACAATGAAGATCAGGAGCTCAGAAACAAAATTAAAATTAAAAAAAGTTTTTCCTCTAAATAAAACAAGTTCCTGTTTCTTCACTCAAAAGAAATCCTTGTTGAAGAGGAAATGATGAGTCCTGCTTCAGAACACAAATGGATGGTGACATTCAAGTGCCTCTCTTCTTTTAAATTCTGCATGGAGCTAGCTCTAGGAATAAATAGAAATTTTCTGGCCTCCAAATGGCTGCTATAGAATTAATAAAAAAAATCAAGATGGGGGGTTCTGTTTTACATTAAAGACAAGACTTTGCATTTATCTACCCCATGACTTTCATGAATCATCACCAAATTTTATTTAATAACTTCCTAAGCTTGTGAACAAACAATGATTTCCACATGAAACAGCCTTTGGAGATTAGGGAATTAAAGTTATTTGCAGTGGCTACAAAGAAAAAGTGTAAGGTTTACCCCGAGAGACCAGGAGCAGAGAGGTGTTGTAGACCCGGGGTTTAAATGAGATCCTCTCTACTCACTGAGAACAATCCAGGAGTCAAATTTACACAGTCCTTTCTGTTTACAAAAGCTGCTCTACAATCTTTCAGGTTGGCTTCCAAACCTTTTAAAATCAAGGTCTATTGAAAGAAACGGATTTACAGGGCAAGCTGCACACACTCACACAGAGCATGCAGACCTGTGTGTGAAGTGTAAGAATAAAGTTGCTACTTTAGTCTATTTCTGCAAAGAAACACTGGTGGCCAGTGTGGGTTTCACTGCCTCGTGATTCCTGGTTCTTAGAATCTGCTAAGGGACATTCACAGAGAGCCTACTGTGTGGCTGCATTGTTCCAGGTCCTAGGGGTTCAATGTTGACAGTGGAGACAAAACCTGTGCCCACTGACCACTCACACCCCAGGGAGCACTGGCAGTCCACACCTCTCCTCTGCTCCACGAAGCAGGGGCAGGACTGTCAATCTCCTTCAATCTCACACAAACCAGGCTGGGGGTGGGAGGCTGGCCCAGCCCCCTCCCACAGCAGTAGGTGGATGGGGACAAGCTCTGTGTCCCCAGGCTTAGCCTAAGCTTGTTTCCTGTACCCTTTAAGTCAGAGTTCTTTTGACTACAATAAGCAGAAAGCAAGGTCGACGGGCTTACGCATTGTAGTGATTCCCGTGGAGACGTCAGACACCAGGGTGGTCTAGGCAGCGCTGAAAGCTTTAACACAGCACCCCATGAGATGCCCAGAGACTGGCTCCTCTGGGGAGCCCCCGCCAGCCCAAGGGGAGGGGTGACAATGGAGGGTGCAGCTTCCCGGGGCCAGGGTCATCCCTGGAAGGCGGATGGCACCTGGGGAGAAGACGCCGCCACAGCCAGGGGGAGCCCCAGAAGCAAGGCAAGAAAGGGCACACACTGGGATTGTCGTCCATCTCCCTCATCTTCTTCCACTGTCTGGTAATGGACTCAGGGCTCCCGAAGCCAGCCGGCCAGGGAAGTAGCAAGATGCAGCCCCTGCAGGCCAGGGTGAACAGGAGCAGGTGTGGAGTGCAGAATCATGTCCTGGCGCAGCACTGAGCTGCAGGGACCCCAGGACCTGGGCACAGGAATACCCCAGGCATCCCCTCCACCCCATCGAGTGCCTGTGGGTCTCTCAGCTCCTTCCTCCTGCACAGACCTGACTCCCTGGCACAGCTGCTGTGAGCAGCTCAGAGCCTCCTCTTCAGCAGCTGCCCACCACAGAAAGCAGCACCTGGCGACAGGTGGAGAGGCTATTGGCTGTCACAGCTGGGCAGGTGCTGCTGGCACCTTGTGGGTGGAGGTAGACACCTGGAACTACAGAAGATGGAGGGGCAGGCCACCAGAGATCTTCCTTGGTGGCGAGACTGCAAGGCTTCTTCTCCCATCTCTAGACATTTCCTTTTCCTGTGCGCTCTCAGAATTCTGAAATCTCCTCCCTGGAGCAGGCTTGGGTCATAGGAAGACTCCTCAAGAATTCCCAGCTCCCTCTTGCACAGGTTCCTTGACTGTGCAGCTGCCAGACTTCACTTCCCCAGGAGGGTGGCGCTCCCATCCACAGCCCCTACTCACGGCTTGTGTGTGTGAAATCAGTTCAACTTCCCTCCTGATAGCAATTCTCACTTAGAAATAGAGTATGTGTGTATCAGGATCCTTAGAAACATCTTACATTCAAATGCACAGTCAATATTTCTATTAAGAAATTGGGAAACCTTTAAACCAGAGATCCTATGCCTAATTGAGGAACAAGTAGGCCCAAATCTCCATCACATCAGATTAGGCCCTGACTTCCTTAACAAGACCGCTAAAGCACAAAAAGAAATAAAATCAAGAATCAATAAATGGGATGGATTCAAACTAAAAAGCTTTTTAGCAAAAGAAACAACCAATGAGGTGAGCAGAGAGCCTACATTCTTGGAGCAAATTTTTGCTACATGCACATCAGATAGAGCACTGATCTCCAGGATATATAAAGAAGTCAAAAAACTTAACACCAAAAAAACAAACAATCCAATCAATAAATAGGCTTAGGAGCTGAACAGACACTTCTCAGAAGAAGATATTCAATTGATCAACAAATATATGAAAAAATGTCCAACATCTCTAGCCATTAGAGAAATGAAAATCAAAACTACTTTAAGATTTCATCTCACATCAGTCAGAATGGCAGTTATCAAGAATACAAACAATAAGTGTTGGCGAGGATGTGGGGGAAAAGGTAAACTCATACATTGCTGGTGGGACTGCAAACTGGTGCAACCAATCTGGAAAGCTGTCTGGAGATTCTTCAGAAAACCTGGAATGGAACCACTATTTGACCCAACCATCCCACTCCTTGGTTTATACCCAAAGGACTTCAAAACAGCATACTACAGTGACGCAGCCACTTCAATGTTTATAGCAGCACAATTCACAATAGCTAAACTGTGGAACCAACCTAGATGCCCTTCAATAGATGAATGGATAAAGAAACTGTGGCATATATACTCAATGGAATAGTACTCAGCATTAAAAGAGAATAAAATTATGGCATTTGTAGGTAAATGGATGGAGCTGGAGAACATCATGCAAGTGAAGTAAGCCAACCCAAAAAACCAAAGGCCTAATGTTTTCTCTGATAAGTAGATGATGATCCATAATGGGAAGTGGGGGAGAATGGAGGATCTTTGGTCAAAGAGGAGGAAAGGGAGAGGAGGGGACATGGGGGTAGTAAAGATGGTGCCAATGGAGACCAATGCCCTAGGTACATGTATGACTGCACATATGGTGTGACTCTATATTGTGTACAACCAGAGAAATGAAAAGTTGTGCTCCATTTGTGTACAATGAATCAAAATGCATTCTGCTGTCATGTATACTTGATTAGAACAAATAAATTTAAAGAAAAAGAAATTGGGAAGCCTTATGTGCTACATTAGATGAAACCCTGAAGACAGAGGTCATGTATTTGCTGTTCTGTTGGCTCACAGAAGATCACATATGGTCCTTGAGGACCTGTGTACCCCATTCTTGGAGTAGAAGCAAAGAAAAATCTCTGGATTTTTTATATTATTCAAAAAGGGCATTGATGTTTACAGTTGGAAAATGCCAACTTAAATACTGATGATTGACTAGAGCCCAGGAGCACACTGGGCTAGAACATCTGGAACTCTGATTAAGGAGACTGCCCAAATAGCAGGTTCCTGGCTGAGGTCTCCATGTGATGAGACCAGAGGGAGCAAGTGTTCTATGGTTGCAAAGGATGACCCTGTCTGTAATCCCCTCTTTCAGGGATATATATGTATATAGCATCATTTTGTGTGGATGGGGCTGGGTGTTGAGCCCACGGCCTTACTTCTGCCAGTGAGGTGCTCTACCACTGAGCTGCACTCCTAGCCCAACCCTCTCAGAATCTGAGGAAACCATTTCCCCATCCCTCCTAGGAGCACTTTCAAAGCTATGACAGAGCGTGCCATCAGGAGATTCAAATCACAGGGAAAAAGTGGCTCATATCAGATCTGCCAGTCCCATCTGTGCCTGGGCCCGGGGCCAGGGTCTGCCCAAGTGCACAATATGAGATAATTTGGGGTAAAACACAAGAGGACCTTTAAACATGTTATCAGTTATATATTTATCTTAATGTTTTGGGGAAATGCAATTAGTATGTAAAACAGTGATTTTCATGGAAATGGTTGCTTAGGGCAAAGCTCAGATTAAAAGAGAAGATTTGAAATAGAGAAAAACTGTTATTAAGTCCGTGCAAGTGCAGGTGACACTAATACATGACACAAACCACTGGGAATCACACGGGGCAGACTGCATGTTAGAAATGCTGATTTAAGAGGTACTACCAATTTTCCGTCTTTGAAGATGGGGACTTTAAATCCACTCCTTGGGCATCCTTTCTTTCAGAATAGTCTCCAAAATGCAGGAGCGGGGATAGGTTCATGCCTGTGGCTGAGGCCCTACAGACCACTACCCTACTTTTCTGGAGCAAACTATGAAGTCACCCTTAACCTGAGTGGAAATAGTGCGCATTTTTCTTAGTCATTCAAATAAATGTACAGAAAGGACTGCGTACTTCAGACTCGGGGACTTTTTAAAACTTCCTACATCTGCATTCCGTTTGCCTATGTCCAAAAATGAAACTACCTCCTTGCAGGATACAGGTCCTGGCCTTCAGGTGCTGGTGGGAGTGTGCCAGGGAAGGGGGCAAGATGTGTGCTGCCCCCAGCTCCCACAGACAGGAGCCCTCCTGACTGGGCACTCCACACCTCAGAGACTCGAGGGGGCCGCGCATACCAGTGTGTAAGAAGGACATGTCCACAGCAGTGAGGAGGCCTGCGTCATCCCCGTCTTTTGGAAAGTCCCGTTGAAGTTCCCATCTGGTCCCTGTTGTGCCAGGGGAGCTGGGAGCAGGGCCAGCTGGGTCCCATGCATGTCTCAGGGCGACCAGCAGCCACAGAGTGTACAAAGAGAAAGGGGGACCTGAGCATGCCTGGACCGGACACTGCCAGAAAGAGCTGGGGAGGCAGAAGAGAGAGGCTTCCACAAGCAGGCCTCTGGGGCCTTAAGGGCAAGGGGAGCAACTAAGGTTGCTCAGACAGCCACGCGAACCAGAGCTCGGTGTCTGGGAGCCTCGGTCAGTGTGAACTGAATACTACTATGTCCAGAAGAATGTGGGTCAAATGAAGGGACAGTGACCTGAAAATGTGGCCTGCTCTCTTCCAACACATCAGGGGGCAAAGGCCAAGGAATTGTTTCAGATTCCAAGACACAAAGGAGACCTCACAGCAAAACAGAGACCCTGCACCAGACCGTGGACGCAGAGAAGCCGTGTTTTCTTGAGCTGTCAATGACATTATCAGGAAACTGGCAATATCTGAAGGAAGTTAAAGATGAGCCATGAGACGGTGGTAGCAATGCCGCTTTCTCGATTTCGACCTCTGCAGTATGGTGAGGCAAGGAAATGCCCTTGCTTTAGGAGATACACACTCAAGAGGTGATGTGTACAACTTCCACATAAATAGTTCAGAAAAACTGCACACGTGGAGAAACAGAGGCAGGTGACAAGAAAATGTCAGCACAGACACTATCAATGTTAATTTGGGGAAATCTAGGTGAAAAGTATATGGGATTCTTTGTTTTGGTTTTGTACCTCTTCTGAACATCTAAAATTATTTCCAAGTGTTTACAAAAACTGTTTTGACTCAGGAAGTTCTTTACCCACAGTGGGCGGTAGATAAAAGCCTATAGAACTTGGGGACATTGGGCAATGTCTAGGGACATGGTGGATGCCATTACTGGGGCAGGGGATGCATGCCACACACATTTATTCCCGCCCAGGACACACCCCCTGCCTGACCTGTCAGTGGTGCCGAAGTTGGGAAGCCCCGCTTTGGACATCTGAAGAAGGGGCAAGGTCCCTCACAGACATTAGCCCCACGGCAATGGGAAGCCACTGGGAAAGAGCATCACTAGGGACAGCCTGGTCCTGGCCTTGGTGTCTCTGACTCCTGCCCAATGCCTTTCCTCACTTAGCTGCTGCAATGCCAAGTACACCAGACCCTGTCTGGGGAACATGGTTTGCGGACCTCAGATTCTCTTCCTCCCTCTGACACCAATACATCTCTTCTTCGGGGAGGGTTCTTTCCCTGACTCGGGCCACCTGGACTGGATGGGAACTGCAATGCTTGTGTGGGTCTTGCTGCTGTGACCCCTGTGATCCTGACCACATTAGGGTACTTCTAATGTCTCGCCCTTTCCAATAAAGTTGAGTGGTCAACGGCAGTGGGAAGCTGGGGGGGTCTGCGACCGTAAGGAGGCAATGTGGGGCTCCTCCCCGATTCTGCCTGAAGCACCTGGAATGTGATGAATGTGCCCACCTTCAAGGCCCTGGACTCCACAGACCCCTCGTCCAAGAGAAACAGCTGCACCCTGGACTGGGGCAGGGAAGGAACAGACAAATAAGGTCTTCCATCCAGAAAGCAGGGCACTGCTTAAAGATTAATGAGAACACGTCCAAATCACAAAGAACTTGTCATGCAACTTGGCTCCC
Source organism: Geosciurus inauris (assembly GCA_004024805.1). NCBI lineage: Eukaryota > Metazoa > Chordata > Mammalia > Rodentia > Sciuridae > Geosciurus > Geosciurus inauris. The sequence goes on from PVHX01012729.1 coordinate 40,376, forward strand.
AGTGGCCAAGTTTGGGATATTTCAAGCACCAAAATAAACAGTAATGGCAGCGGACCATGACCTAGAGAAAGCGGTACAAGTCTAGGAGCCCATCCTGTCGCAGGCTCACCAGTGAAATATTAAGATTCTAATGAGGGACAGGACACTCACATCGGCTCTAAGCATATTTTCACAAAAATATGCATTAAAATTCCAAAGGTAATGAGAACACCTCACAGCAGGACGCCTGGCAGGCACCTCCTTCATCAAGTGATCAAAGTGAACCTCCTCCCTGTGGTGACACCTTAAATCCTGCACACCCTGATAAGATGCAGACGGGATAGAGCCCCACATCTGGGTGCTCCTGCATCCACTCTCCAGGCAACACTGGACACACCCAAAAGGAGGGGTGCGTGTGAAAGGACCAGCCTGCATCTCCAACAGGGTCAAGGGCCCGGAATGACCAGCCTGCATCTCCAACAGGGTCAAGGGCCCAGAAGGACCAGCCGGCATCTCCAACAGGGTCAAGGGCCCGGAATGACCAGCCTGAAACTCCAACAGGATCAAGGGCTCAGAATGACCAGCCTGCATCTCCAACAGGGTCAAGGTCCCAGAATGACCAGCCTGAAACTCCAACAGGGTCAAGGGCTCAGAATGACCAGCCTGCATCTCCAACAGGGTCAAGGTCCCAGAATGACCAGCCTGAAACTCCAAAAGGGTCAAGATCCTGGAAGGACCAGCCTGCATCTCCAACAGGATCAAGGGCCCAGAATGACCAGCCAGCATCTCCAACAGGGTCAAGGTCCCAGAAGGACCAACCTGCATCTCTAACAGGGTGAAGGTCCTGAAGGACCAGCCTGCATCTCCAACAAAGTCAAGGTCCTGGAATGACCAGCCTGCATCTCCAACAAAGTCAAGGTCCTAGAATGACCAGCCTGTCTCCCAATGTCAAAGTCCTGGAATGACTAGCCTGTGTTCCCAAGAGTATTAAGGTCCTAGAATGACCATCCTGCATTATCCACAAAGGCCAGGTCCTGGAAGACCAGCCTGGGTCTCCAACAGGGTTCAGGTCATGAAACTCAAGAGAAGGCTCTTTAAAATGAAGAACTATGATAACTAAATGCCACTTGTATTTGGAACCAGCCTGCATGTCCAACACAGTCAAGGTCCTTTTGCTATGGAAGAGGGCACAGGAACAATAGGAAATATCAAAGTGGGCCTGAAGGCTGCAGGGCCTTACTGCAGAGACGGAAGTGCCCTGATCTTGACGCTGTTCCATGGCTTGGGAAGGAGTGTGTGCTGGTAAGAACACACCAAGATTCTCAGGGTGATGGGCAGCAGCTCACCAGGTGCCCTGAGACGGTTCACGGGATAAAACTTCAAGGCACTTTGTCTTGAAAACTTTTAGTACATTTGAACTTGTTTCAACATAAAAACAACCACAAATGTCTGACCGTCTTCCATGATGTAAGAGTGACGACATTTGTCTGCATGTGTGTCCCTCTCAGGAGGAAAGACAGCCCAATGTAACGACTCAAGTCCCTCCAATGAGGGCACGCTTACGGAGAAAATAAAACGCCATGCTGGGTGTCCAAGGACATGAAGGACAGCATCGTCATCAGAAGAGATAAGAGAGGCCACACTGTGGCTGCAGTCTGTGAGAGCTGGCGTCTTGCACATGGGTCCCCAACTGGAGTTGGTGTTGTGGGGCAGAGACATGCACAGGGGCCAGCGGGGAGTCTCCAGTAGCCCCCACTTGACCTGGCCACACTGTCCCTCTGCCTCTCACTCTAGAGCACTGTCCCTCTTGGAATCCAAGGTGAGAGTACTCATAGCCCCTGTGATGCTCAGATTCCATCAGCTTGGCAGAAGTGCCAGCCTCTCTCTCCTCCTGCCCAGGCCCCCACTGGCCTCCTGCAAGTGGAATCCAGGGGGCGTGGGAACCAGGAGGAAGGGATCGGCCTCCCAGGAGCAAGCAGGACAAAGGACGCGACGGTGAGGGGTGCAGGCAGCACTGCTCACGGGGCCTTTTCAAGACCTCCATGGGACAATCTTGCAGCCCCAAGTACAGATCCGAACACTGAGGCTCAGTGGGAGGAGGTGGCCTGCCCTGGACACTCAGAGCACACTGTCTTGTACTGACCTGGTCAAGGGGTTCCCACGTGGGCATGTGAGCCAGGGATGAGGGGAAGGCGTATCTGACCCCTCAAGACTGTGAACCTGGAACCCTGAAACCACCAGGACTCAGCACATGGAAGCCAATGCTAAAACAGGCAAATGAGTGCTGGAAAAAAGTCCTGATGTCATAACTGAACACCTGGATCAAGCCATGCCTGTTGCCTCATTGAGTTCCTCTTCACTGTACCAAAACACTCCTTGTACCTATTAGGAGTCCATTAGGAATCCACTTTCTATTATTTCAGCGATTCTTCTATTCAATTGTTAAGAGAAAGTCCTAATCAAGGATGTTTTCTACTATTCACGGTAGAATTCTATCTTCATTTTAAGTTGATTCCTTTCTGTGGCTGATATTGGGATCGGCAGAGAGCTAGATAAGAGCAACCGCAGGGATACTTGGTAAGCGGAGAACCGGAGGCCACCACAGCCGTGGGAGAGTAAAGTCCTCCTTGCCTGGGACTGAGCTCCAAAGGCCTCTCCTAACAGGGTCCTCCCCAGGAACAGACCCACGGGAGAAGGAAGCTGGCCGGTCCCAACCACAAGGTGAGTGGCAGAAGGGAGGCCAGGGCAGACCCAGCAGACAGTTCCACTGCAAATGATGCCCGCCCGGGACTTCCCTCCTGCCTCTGGGGAAGCTCAGTCCTTTGGTCTGTGCAGCCTGGACCCAGGGGATGAGGCCCACCCACACCACTGGGGGGGCAATTGGCCTTCTTCAAAAGCCTAGAGCAATGTTTGATCAAATATCTGGGACGTGTGGCCCGGCCTTGGTGACACATACAATCAGCCATCACAGACCTCTGGGCCTCGGGGTTTGGAAGCTGACTTTGCCGGATCACCCGGGACCGACCTCCACTCCCCAAACAAGGGCTTGGCTGCAGATGCTCCTGTGGCAGGTCCTTGAGGGAGGGGTGGCCCCGGGCCAGGCCACCACCCAGGGGACAAATGGCCAGCAGGTGTGATGGAGCCCCGCTGGATATGCCGTGTCGAGGACCTGAGAGCAGTGGACGGAGCCATTGCCATCCACAGGCAATGGGAGAGTCTGCTCCGAGTCCGCTCGTTAATGACAGGGTACGGGGCTGTGCTGACCCGAAACGTCAGCAGAGGCAGAAGAAAAGGCCCCATGGAGACTTAGGCGGCAGGAACAAGGAGACCCCATGGCCACAGAAGAACCCCCACGTGGAGACGGCCCAGGTGGCCTTCACTCAGCTGTGGGGACGGATGGGGAGGGCAGCCGGGGCGTGGGGAGGCCTCTGCGCAGGACAGCCTGTGGTGAAGGCAGCTCCCTGGTGAGCACAGAGGGCACGAGCAAGGACAGACCACCACAGGCCCTGGTCCACGGTCGCCGCTGGAGGGGCGTCTGAGGGCCAGCGAAGGATCCCAGGCAAAGCAGGCAGACAGCAGACGAGGCCCTCCTGGACCTGAGCCGCTGGGAAGAAGCACTGAGGTGGAGGCGCAGGAGAAAGGAGCTGGCCTCCCCAGGGCCCTGGGCTGCACCTGGCCTGTGGATCCTGCCTGGCCCACCTGCTCCCTTCTGTCCACAGTGTCCCTTTGTCCTCAGACATCATGGCACTCTCTGCCCCAGTGGTTGGGATGGAGATGACTTCACCCACAGGGTCCCAGGATTGGTGTGTCCCCGACCTGGCCAACCAGAAGGTCCCGTTGCCTATAGTCACAGTGACTGGCTTAGGGCTGGGCCACTATGGAGAGCCAGGAGATTCAACTGTGCCATCTCTACATTCATTTGGGATGTTGTTTTATTTTGGTTGGATGTGCTGCGTGGAAAGGATGTAAGAGTGGGGCCAGCTGCTGGTGATAATGATAAACACCTCAAAGTGAAGCCTGCACAGAGGAAAGAGGAGCCCAGAGAGGAGAGGAAGGGGAGAAGAAGAGCATCCGGCGACATTGCATGATTTCTGGATCCAGCTGTGTCTGAAGCCCACATGGATGTCTCAGTTACGCCATGCTAAAGCATTTTATGTTTCATTTTGGCTTCGATACGGTTTGCTTAAGTTAGGTTCTTTCGGCATTTTCATCTAAAGGAATCAGGACGCAAAGACTAAATTTGGTGCACGTTCCAAGAACATTTCTGTCGGGCAAGGAGGGGGCAAGCTGCCCCCAGTGCCTCAAACACAACCTCATTGTTTCCAGAGGAAACAAAACAACATTGGCAGTGTTGATCCTATTTACAGGGGGTGAGATTTCTTGGTTTTTTGTTACAGTGTGAAGTTTTTTGTTTTTGTTATTTTGTTTGTTCTTGAAATCATCATCAAGCAGTGACTCCATGATAAGGCCAAAAACTAGCTGTCTGTGTGTGTGTGTGTGTGTGTGTGTGCATGCGCGCTCATCTGGAAGGGGGACAAAGTGTCCTTAAAGTCCCTTTATTTTGAGAAAGCAAGAATCCCTCATGCCTCAAACATTTGCTAATGGTCCTCCATGTGCCAAAGCAGGTAGGGTGAAAACCACATTTTTGCAGCATCTGAGCCCCCAGAGATGGCGAGGGAGCAGCAGAAAACAAACCCTAATTAAGGGGCAGAGGGAGCACTTGAGCAAGAAAGATGTGAAGAGTCAATTGCAGAACTGGACAAAACTACCCCGGACAGACTCAGGAGCTGCCCTGGGTGTTGGAGTGACTCTGGGAGCCCAGGGGAGGGGCACTGGAGACAGCGTCCAGAGCACTGGGCCCTGAGGCCAGGCCTGGTGGTGCCCCTGCTACAGCAGAAGAGACACCTGGTGCTCCGCTTAGGCCTGTACCTACCACCTTGCACTGACCCAGCATCTGCTGTTCCTGGCCTCACCGAGTGTGCAGTTCAGTTAGTTGGTGACATTGTTCTTGGTTATTTTTACACATCTCTGCAGCCTCCACTGATATTGATAATATGCTGCCTCTTCACCTGCGGACTCTTACTGTGTGTGCTGGTTTGAAAGGCCCTTGACATGTCCTCTCTGAACCAGTGAGTGCATCTTAGAAGGTCCTGGCAGGTGTCATTAAGTCTGGGATCTCAAAAGATCATCCTGGAGGAGAGAGGCCTCACATCCAAGGACAGGTATCCAAATAAGACAGAAGAGGAGGGACATACAGAGAAGACTGGCTGAAGAGATGCAGCCAGAAGCCAAAGACCCCTGGAGCCACCAGGAGCTGGAAGAGGACATGAGGATCCTCCCTGGGAGACAGGAGGGCAGGTGGCCTGCCGACGTCTTCAGTGTGGACTTCACTGTTATATTAAGCTGCCCCATTTGTGCTACTTTGACAGTCGCCACAGCCCTGGAAGACACAAACACTGTGCCAAGGGCATGAGCCCACTCTTTCACTGTTTTCAAGGGTCCTACAAAGTAGCTGCCATCAGCAGAGCTGTCCCCCACTGCAATCGCCACCACACACCAGGCCCGGAAATGGTGGGAAGGGTGTAGGGGGCTTTTCCTCCAGCAACCACCCAGCCTCTTCAGTAAGAGCACTTGTGTTTTCCTAGGAGGGCTTCTCCTTCCCCTCAAATAGGAAAGGCGGGGACTGCCCGTCAGGCTATCTCAGCCCCTTCTAGACAGAGGTGGACCGTGCAACCTGCTCCCATCCCTGCCTGCACCTTGGAAACACTCACAGATCTTTAAAAGGATCAAAAGGGATCCACTCTCCCCTTGCCCACCTCTTCCACAGTTAACAAGATCCCTATTTAACCACTTTGGGGCAGGGTCTGAGGATGGGCTTTTTTTTTTTTTTTTTTTTTTAATTCCCCAGATGCATCTAAAGTTTAGCCAAGGTTGTGGGCTTCCTTCTCTCAGGAATCTAAAATCTGAGCATAAAAGACAAAAATGAATAAAATGACTGAAGCCTTGTATTCGAACAGGGTGCCCTGCAGAAGGCAGACATCACAACCCTGGGGCAGGCAGTTTCTCTTCTCAGGAAACCCGTCCCCCAGCTTTCTGTGAGATCGTGAGTTCCAAGTCTCTGAGGACTCTCTTTCTAGGTGGCCCTCAGATGTTTCTGCTGCTAACAACCAAACACTTCTGACCAATGCACCAGGAACTGGTAGCACAGAGGCTCAAAATGAAGTTTCTCCTTCTATGACACAGACTGTGGTCCCCCCATTAGTCCACAAGCAAACCCTCACCACACTGCTGAGCACACAAAGGTTATTGAGAAAGAAAGCAGCGTTTTACAGAGACAAGAGAGGATCTTCTATGTTGAGACTTGGAGCAGCTCTAGGAAACCAGCCATCCACAAGTGTGCCTGTGACAGTCCTAACACAACTCTACAAAGATCATTAATCAAGGAACATGTGCAGAAGACAAGAAATCACCCTACTGGAGAGCAGCTGGAACTCACTGTCTTGGAGACTTTGCTAATGCAGGTGACAGCTGGGTATATATCACCTGCATTCTCTCCTTGAAGGTAGCAACTTCTCAATCCCTAGTGTACACGAATGAGAGAATTCACCATGCAGGTAGGGGAGAGAATAAAATCCTACAGGAAAAATGCTTTAAGGATATCAGAAGTGCCCACTCAAAAACAAGTGCAAGCCAATTAAGAGTGATTTTCATTTTTGGAATTACGTACAAATTATCTCTAATTGACAATTCTCTCAGCCATACTTGTGGTGTAAGAGTGTGTGTGCTTGAAAAGAATCACATGAACAGGAAAAAGCACTGGGAGTATACTCTTTCAAGGTCCCTATACATACCATAACTCAAATAGAAGCTTTGATTAATTAAAGATGCATTTCATAAACCTTAGGGCAATGACCAAAACTTAAAAAGAAGTCTAAGTAATGAGCCAATAGTAGAGATAAAATGGAATCACAAAAATACCTAATCCAAAATCAGGCAGAAAAGGAGGGGCAAAGAATAAAGAACAGATGGAACATGAAGAAACCCACGAGCAAAATGTTGCTGTTAATGTAAGTCTATGGATAATCACATTAAATATAAATGGTCTAAACACAATGATTAAAAGACAAAGACCGTCCAACTGAAGGAACAAGCGAAACTCAACTGCATGCTCTCTGCAAAGGTCTACGCTAAACATAAAAACAAAATGATGGAACATAAATGCTAATCAAAAGAAAGCTGAGGTGGCCACATTAATATCAGATGAAATGGACTTCAGAGCAAGGAATATGTCCAAGAATAAAGAGAGGCATTACGTCATAATAATGGATGTGATTCAACAAAAGGCCATAATAATGCAGAGTATATAGTGCTTTGAAATAATCAAAGCAAAAGTTGGCAGAATAAAATTTAAATAGACAAAGCCACAACTTAGAGATTTTAGTATTCTTCTCTTAGTAACCAAGAGAACAAACATCATTTGGAATATATAGTCCTTTTGACCTTGAGTTAGGCAAAGACTGCTTAGATGTGACATCAAAAACACAATCATTAAGAGAAAAGATCAATAAACTAGCTTCATTAAAATTTAAAATCTCTGCTCTTCCAAAGACACAATGGGAGAAAATGTCTGTAAAACAAAATCTGATAAAGAACTTGCATCCATAATATACAAAGTACTCTCAAAGATCAATAATGAGAAAATAAACAACCAAATAGGGACACAACATTTGAAAAAGACATTTCACCAAAGACATGATAAGAATGGCAATTAAACACAAGCAAGAATATTGACCATTGTCATGAGAATAAAATTAAAATCTCCATGAAATACCTGCTGCCCACCTGCCAAAACAAAACAAAACAAAATGATAATATCAAGTGCTGCTAAAGATATAAAACATCTGGGACATTTATCCATAGCTGGTGGGAATGAAAAACATGAAAACCAGGTTTTAGAATGAGTTTGCAGTGCAATCACCAAACTGCCTAGAAATTCCGAGAGAAAGGAAAATATGTTTACATAAAAATCTGTTTGTGAACGTTTACAGCAAGTTGTCTCATCATCATCAAAACTGTGAGACGATCCAAATGCCCTTCAACTGGGGAATTAATAAGCAACTGTGGTGAGTCTGCAGAGTCTTGGCAGGCATCCCACACATGACCAGCAACCATCACCAGATGCCCAAGTGTATGTACTCATCAGCACGGGAAAAGAGCCGGCTGTGGAGACAAAGGAAGATCTCAGGTGCTCTGAGCAGTGGAAAGACGGCACACTTGGAAGCTGCACGCTCCACGACCCCTTTCTTGGCATGAGGAAAAAGGCCAAAGACCAGGGGCAAAAGCAGCTCGGGCTTGGTGGGGGCTGGGATGGAGGAGGGAGGGGGCTACCCAGGGCAGGGGAGTTTCTGAGCGGATGGAAATGCGTTATACCTCCTTGATGCTACGCTTACACTCTCTACAGTGCACAATGACTATACATTTGTCAAAACTTACTCGAAAGGGTTGGGCGAATTTGATCGTTTGCAGTCACACCTTAATAAAACCAGCTTTCAAACAAAGTAGATTATTGTAAAAATGTCTGTCCATCAGATATTCCTTGATTCCATTAATTTAGTAATACTCCCCTTCACTCCAACTAATACAGCAAGGACTCGTTGTTAATAACCTCCTTCTCCAGGGCTGCAGATGTATGCGACATCTAATGCATCCAAGGGCTTTCTTTCCACTTGTGCTCTTGAAGGCACTAACTAGTAAAATAATTGAGGCTCTTCCCTGACTCCGGCCACCCTTGTGATCAAGCTTACAGTGGGTCATGAGGACCAGGCAGGTGAATGGGGGGACAGAAGACTGCATAAGCACACTCAGAGAGGGACACACGTGCTCACACTGGCACAAAGGAACCGCATGGGAATGTATGCCTGGGGATAGCAGGGTACGTGCACTTTGAAGGGAAGCTGAAATTTCTTATTATTTTTTCAGAATAAAGAAGATTCTTTATGTCACTACCTTTGTAGATGCAAAAGAGTATCTGGTAACATTTGGCACTCAACTTCTAGTTAACTAAGAATACAATCTTTTTATTGATACATAAAAATTACAAGTAGTTATAGAGTCAACAAGATACTTTGATCTCTGTACAACTTGTGAAAATCCTGAGTGTCACATGTGGCTTTCCCTGTTTTCAAATGTTGGGAGCCTGTTTGGTGTTTGCAAACATCCTGTGGACAAACTGGTGTTTGTCTGCTGGCCATGGAACCTGCAAGCACTCGTCAAGGGATTCGGGTTAGAGGAGAGGTCTAGGACACACCAGAGTCTGACCGTTTATCAGAATGGCTTCCAAGAAGACAAAATAACCTCTAGGAAGCTGAAACCCCACGAGAGTTCCACTGTGCCAGTCGGGAAGGAATTGAAGGGGTGAAACTGTGAGCCTCTGTGCTCGGTGTCCTGAGAACACATGTCAGTGTGGGCAGGACAAGGTAAGCCTGTTCCCTGGTGTCAGCAGGACCCTGGGCAAGCTGAGAAGGACCTCCCACCCTGAGGACTTTCTCATTTTCCTCATGCCTGCCACAGGCCCCAAATCCCTTTTCAGAAACCCCAAATTCCCAAAGTGCTGACCAAGCAAGGGCCCGGCTGGCAGTTGGTAATTAATTCACTGGATGGCTGAGGCTGTGGGGTCTTTGCCCTCCTCCATATAATACAAAGACTCCTGTTTCATGCAGTGTTATCGACGTGAGCCACAAAAGGGCACCACTGCAGACCACGGCTCGGGAAGGCATCTGCCAGGAATGTGCAGCCCTGGGTCTCTACTATCTTGCCATTCAAAGATTTTCATCATCCTAGCTCTTGAAACATTTTTGGTCCCCCAGATTTCAGAAAACAGACTGTGGTCCAGTATAACCTTGATAGTGCCCCATATGTGACCAATAACCATCACAGAGCTTCCAAGTACACCCCAGCCCCACTACTCTTCCACCTGCTTTCTAGGGCCCCAGGTATCAAACCCCCCAGCCCAAAGATACTTCGCCTCCACTAGCTCAGTCTTAAATATTAGGAAGAGACTCCCTTCTTTCAATACTGTCCTAATTATGGAAACTTCCAAGAGTAACTATGTGTTTTCTGAACCTGGAAAAATCAAAGTTTTTACATCCACAGTTGAAAATAAACATATAATTGGTATTAAGCTGATCAGTGGTCTCAAGGATTCCAGAAATCAGCAAGTAGATCCTTATAAAGAAAGACTTAGAGGTTTATTATTATTATTATTATTATTTACGATAGCACAGATTTAAAGAAGGCTCACAAAATGTTCCTTTCCATTTTTTATGGAGCAAATTTGGAGGAATCAGAAGGTGGGATTGAACTGTTGCTTTTGATCATAAGAAATAAACCGCAAAAACATTTTGCAGAAGATGAGCTACAGACCCTTGCACACCTGAAACCACATACACACCAGGAAACACAGCAAGGAGAGAGAAGGCCACCACCTTGAGGCAGCACAGAGTTGGCTCAGGGTGGCTTTGCCACTGGGTGGGCTCCCCTGGCTGTGATGCTTATCACCCTGCCCCCTCCACTGCTGGTCTTGGCTCCGCTTTCCCACTAAATTTCTGCTCCTAACCCCTCTACTCGCACGTCAGCAGCAGTCGCTACTCCAAATCAAAAGTGAAATTCTGTAGAAGGTGCACACACTTACCAAGAATGGGAGCTTTAATTAGGTAAAGCCCACAACTTGCTTTAAGAACACAACTAGAATCCTCACCTGATTAAGTCCTCTCAAGGACACAGGGGAGAACAGAAAGAGGGCTCTGCCCTGGCTCAACCCAGCCAGACACAGCCCTCCACACAGCGCCTTCTGTTCATTAGGTCCTTTGATCCCCCAAAAGACCTCGGTGAGGAATCCTGAGAATGGCATTTCCAATGGCCACTTTACATTTGGGGAAACTGAGTCCTAGAAACTCAGGGACCTAGAGCTAATAGCAGAATTCAGGGTGGGCTTCTGGATGTTGGCTCTTGCAAATAAAACAGAAAAGTGCCCCCTTTACCCCTTCCAGGTGCACCACTGTGTTCACCTGGGACAGTGTGGAGAAGGAGACGCCATATAAAACACAAATGCGCCTAGTTGGTGGGTCTGGGAAACTATCCCCTCAAGGAAAGCAGCTTTCTCTGGAATTTCAGGCAGTGCAGTGAGTAATGAGTTTTGAAAAGCAGACCCTGCTTTTTAACATCAATTGGCAAGTTGTCTCTACCAATGCATTTCCAGCCCAGCCTGAGAGCGCTGGGCGAGAGAGTTCTGGTCTGCGTTGGGGTGGATTTGAGGCTGCTCTTCCCAGCGCCAGAGCCAGCGCCTGGGGCCTGCCCCGCCCCGCCCCGCTGCGCGAAGGCGCAGGACACACTTGTGCACACCGCAGTTAACCAAATGGACCTGAGACTCTCACCAGAGCGCGGGCGGCAGGAAGTCCACAGCGTCCTCTCCCCACTCCCAGACTGTACCCCGGGACCCCTCAGCTGCTGTGGGCGCAGTCGCTGTCCCCGAGGGAGAGCGCCTGGGGCCAGCTGCTCCTGCGGCTCGGCTTGGGACCGCCTCTCGCCGCCTCGCCAGGCCGGTCCACCGGTCCTGGTCCCCACATGCGTATAATAATATGGTTGTGATTATAGCAACAGCTACCTTTTGTGAGCCCTCCGGCCGCCCTACCTTGGCTCATTTGCGCAAATCTCGAAGACCTGTGGCAGTCGTCATCCCTATCGCCGCGAGGAGGAGGGGACTTAGGTGAAAGCCCTCCGGGGACAGAACTGCTGGGGAGCCAGCCCCGGCCTCGAGAAGCGCTCCCATTCCCCACGCGCGCTCCCAAGCCACACCAGGCCTAATTTGGGATGCCTGGAGAGAGCCCCGGGTTTCTGCCAAGCGGGTGTCTGGGTGAGCTGCGCGATTAGTATCCGTCCCTTGGTGAGCCACCGTGGGTTCTAGGGACCCGGTGGTTGCGGAAAGGGGTTGCGGAAAGGGATTGGATCCCCAGTCCTCCTGTCTAAGCTAGGGATGGGCTCACGCGGCTGGGAGAAAGGGGTTCAAAGGACTGGGCTCCCCTCTCAAGCAACCCAGCTCCAGGATGTGATTGCTGGGGCCGGGGATTGGTCCCCCGCGCAACTCAGGGATGGGGGACACGCTTAGAGTGCCCCTCGGTCACGCCCCCTCCTCACCCTCGCGGCCGCACTGGGTTTGGGGTGCTCTACTGAATCTGGAGCTCCCAGACCAGCCTAACTTGCCCCAGCCCTAGCGCCCAACTGGATCCACCCTTCTAGGGAAGGGGCTGCTCGGCGCTCCGCGGAGGGCTCGTGATGGGACCGGCGCCCTTGCCAAGGTCCCCACTGCACCCCCTTGTTTAGGCTCCCGTTGTCCGGTGTTCACCCGCCCCGTGGAACTTCGCGATCGCCGGTGCGGGCGACTCGCGTCTAGCCTTACCTTTGCCCAGCAGCGCGCTCAGCACCAGGCTCAGCGCCCCGCACAGCCGCGCCGCGGGCCCGGGGGCCGCGCCCTCGGAGCGCATCTTGCTCCTGGCCGCTCACGCTGTCCGCTGCCAGCCCGGGGTGCAGCGCAGGCCCGCGACCCCCGCCGGCTGCCCCATGCCCGGGGCCACCCCAGCAGCCGCGGCGTCCGTCCGGCTGCTCCTCGGCGTCCGCGCGCTGCAGCGCTCCAGCTTCCGCGGCTGCTCGCGCTCCGGCCGGGACAACTTTTCTCCAGCAGCCGCCGCCGCCGCCGCCGCCGCCGCTGCCCGGCGGGGCCCGTCCCCCAGTCCCGCCCACCTCCGCCCCGCCCCCGCCCCGGCCCCGCCCACCAGCCCCACCCCCACCCCTCCCGAGGCCTGTGATGAATGGAGGGGGCGGGGGGCGGGGACCAGTTGCGCGCCTGCGGCGGGGAGGGCCCTGGAGGCGGGGAAAGCGAGAGGAGACCCGGAGGGCAGGGGGCGACTCCAGCACCGCGAAACGCCTCGTTTGCAGCCGTTTGCCTTCGTGCAGAGCCCTGCCCAGGTACCCGCCACCCAGGATGGAGCTGGACCCTCCAGTCGCCGCCTCCTGTGCTCACTGCAGGGCCCTGTGGTTGTCACACCCCATCCTCAACTTGGAGCCATTCCCCGCTTTAGCTCTGAGACCTGGGGACACCTGGATTTAAAAGTCACATGCGGCTGCCTAGGAAGATCTCCCAGACACATTATTTAGTGGCAAAAGCAACGTGCAGGGCAGGAACTCGGAACGACACAGATGTGCGCGTACGTGTCCATGTGTGCATTCTGCGTGGACAGCACAGGATACCAGCAGTCGCTGGAAGCGGGACTGGGGCGAAGGGATGAGAGAAAGATTCATTTCCTCTGCATGTCCTTTCATGCATTGGTTTGCACATCGCACCGTATGTGTTTTTTTATTAATTATTCAGGAAGAAACAAAACAAAACCCCACTCCCCGCCTCCACATATGCATGCCCCAGGCTTGCCCTGCAACAGCAGTTTCTCTGTGGAGTCAGGTCTGGAAGGGCTGTCCTCCCCCCTCTTCCTGACCCGATCTCTCCCCTCTCAGGTGTTCCCAGCACTCGTCTCCCGCGCGTCGCGGGACCCAGGAGCAGTCTCTGCTGGGTCACTGGGCTTCATCCTCCGCGGGGGTGCGAGCAACGTGAGGGCAGGACCCTGGCTCCCTCTGGTGTCTGGGAGCAAAGGGCCGTGAGTTCGGAGACTGGAAGCCTCGCCCAGCCCTGCACCAGCTGCAGCACCCCGCCCCCCGGGGGTCCCCATTGGCCCTGGGCTCCTGGCTCTCACCCTAGGCGGGCTCAGAGCAACCTCAGAAGAAAGGCTGCCCGGGTTTTGTGTCACCAGCCCTGAAGGAAAGAATTTTGAAATAAAAGAATAAAAGTCCTTGATTGATAGAGGAGAAACACAACCCAAAGGTTCCTCAACTCAGCTTCCAGGAAATGTGGCCCTAGCACAAGGAGAAATTGGGGATGGAGCCAGGTCTTTGGAGGACCCCCAGCTCTGGAGCCTTTTCCCAGATGGCAGCAGGGGACTGGGGATTCTACTGCCTGGGGTGCAGGAAGATGCTTCATTGTCTTACTCTGTTGGGGAGCAGGCAGCTGGAAAACTAGCCAGACCCAAAAGGTCAGTTCTCATAGGCCTGGGGAGCAGTGATTTAATTTTTTAAAGTGGATTATGCTGGTAATTGCCCAAATCAGTGCCCAGCTAGTGTAGACACGTGGCTGGGGAGAAGTCATGGGTAGATGTGGGCTCCTAAAATGGAAGGCACATTTTCTTCTCTCTTTTTAAAGTCACTGGAGAATAATTTTTTTTTTTCATTTAAATGTTTCTAGCCTCCTGCCATCAGGGAGAAATACAACATGTTCCATTATTTCTGACGAAGGGATTGGAATCTGCTTCATCCTCTCTCCCTCCCATCCTATAATGGGAACGAAAAATAAAAGCCCAGGAATGGGCCCTCCACTCCCCAGCTCTTCCTTGCAGGCGCATATGTTGCCCCTCCTCTCCACATTGGCTCTTTCCTTTTGGCACAGAATGTGGCTCTTGTGCAAAGCCAGATGCGGGCCCTGGACTCAGGACTCCACTGTGCAGATCAAAACAAGAGGAAATTGAACCAACCGCAACACAATACATAGCAACTCAAAACGAGGGGGAATTTAAAAAGAAGAGAAGAGGACCTCCAATCTGGTAAGCCCACCTTACTGTATGGTCTTCTGCTTTGTGACAAAGCCCTGCACATGCCCAGGCCTCCCAGCATCCCGGGAGAAGCTGTCTTCCTGGTCCCTCCAGAAGTAGACCTGGGAAGCGGGGAGATTCCCCTCTTCGATTCTAACTGTAGGACCTCCTTTAATTTATTAGGCAGTCTTTTAAAAATCAATCAAACAAAATACAAATCAGAGTTATGATGTGGTCATTTATCTTTGTTCTGTAAATCCACAGAAGTGGAGGTGTGAACCTAGAGGTTCATGGACTAGTAAAGTTTCCTGTGTTTATTTTTTTAAGGTCGTGTATTATTTAACCTCAAAATCATTAATTCCTTAACCTAAATTACTTCCAGATGCTCTTCTGAATTTCATAAGGAACATCAGAGACCACTAATCTCCTCAAAGGCTATTGCAAAGCTCTCCGCGGGCTGCGGGCACATGGAGACAATTAGCATGATTTATAGGAGGGGAGAGTTATTGGAAAGAGGAAACGTGCTGGGTTCCACATGTGCTGCGTTCCTTCCTAAGTCAGAGGCAATTTCAGATTGTTTTGTTGTTGTTCGTGCTTAAATTCCAAATTGTTAATATTGCATAAAATGAAAGACAGAACTTTCTAATTTGGCTCAGGAATTCCTTACACTTGTCTGTCTCCAGGCAGAAGACCTATACATAATAAATTTCTGAATGCATGGAAACAAGGGCTATATGTTGACCTCATAAAACAGCTATGGTCTTCCTGCAAATTCAATAGCAAGGTTTGACTGTGCTGCTTCCTAGTAGAGGTAAAAGCAAAGAAGAAAGGAACATGAAAGTAAGTTCTATGTCTGGGACGTTGTGCTGGCGTTGCTTTTGATGCTGTCTCATTTCACCTGGTAGCAGCTCTAATGGGGAACACTAGTTCTGCACTTCAGCAGTTCATTCATTCATTCAACAACCATTTGTCACTTTCTTATGGTTTGTCAGCCCAGATTCCAGGGTGAACAAAAACACAGGTCCTACATTCATAGATCATGCATTCTAGCAGAGGAGACAGACTCTTAAGAAATATATGAGTCAATCCATCTCCAAAGACAATGGCATGTGTTTGTGAATAACGTAAAGCAGGCTAAGGGGGAAGCTGGCTGGCGGTGCACCTTTCGTGACTGCGGGTGCAGGGAGGGTGAGCTGCTCGCTCTGAGAACTGGCAGTGCAAAGACAGGCCACCAGCAGCGGGGGGCTTGCTCTCCTCTGAGAAGGTCTGCTGAGGCTGCTTGTAGCACATGGCCTGTAGCAGGAGGCAGAGAAAGCCCAGAGTCCAAGTAAGGGCTCCTGTGGGCGTCCAGGAGTCCTGGGGACTTGGGCCTGGGTAGAGGGCAGAGTGGTGGATGAGGTGTAGAGGGGCTGCTGGAGGGGGGACTGCAGGGCTTGCTGATGGTTGGTGGGATCCTGGGAGAGGAAGAAGAGTCCTGAGCTGCTGGGTCTCATAGGGGCCCCTTCATGGAGGTGGGAGGCTGAGGTGGTAAGCAGCCCTGGGGAGCATTGGTAGTTCAGGAAACCAAGGTGGTTTTATTGCTGGCTGTCATTGCTAGCACGTGGCAGCAACAGCATTTAAATTCAGCCCTCAGAAGCAGCACAGCCAGGCCAAGGCCACCCACCCAACCCAGCACCAAATGGGCTTGCGCTGGTGTGAAATGAAGCACTGCCTCATCTCTCCTTGATCACACCCCAGGACCTTGGTCTGGCCACGCTGGGGAGAGAAATACAGGACACACCCTTCCTCCCTCCCACTGCACGTGATAGATATTCCAACCTTTGCGTCACCCAAGAAGAATAGAAACCAATCAGGGACTGCTCGTGGGGACCTTCACGGTCTGCTCTTGTTCCTTTACTTGATCACTTTCCTGTCTCATGTGGGCTGGGTGGGAAAGGATGTCTGACCTGCTTAACTCTGTATTCCCAGCCCCTGATCCAATGAATAGATACCACCAATCCTAGATTATTAACCCATTTACTAATGAGGAGTCTGAGATTCACACATTCTGTCTTTAGCTTATTTTGTCTAACAGTGATGGTGATGATGCCAATAACAATTAGCATTTATTAGGTACTTGCTAATTAAGAAGTAATTCTGTTAACCATGTATGAACATGTGCTCTTCTTCCATCCAGTTTTCAGACAAGAAAACTGATGTCAATTCAAGATCACCCAGAGAGGAAGGGGTAGATCTGGGATTGGACCTGGGCTACTGGCCTCAGCGTCCATGTTCATAATCATTCACTAACCTCACCTATGTTCCTGTGTGCTTGGGTATGTCTGTTTCCTACACTAGACATCTTAGGAAACTTCTTTAGATCTCATTTTTGTAATATCCGCTTAATATTTCAAACAAGTTCCCAGCCCCTCGTGCTGCTCTGGTGCCCCTCCCTAAACTCAGCCTCTGTAGAATGTGATCCTCCCTGAAGGGACATGGGCACAGCTGCCCAAGGAAAGACATGGGATGCAGGTAGCCAGCTTGGGAGAACAACTCTAAGACAGATGCTCAAGTGTCCACACTTGGCCCTTATCCCGTCTCCCATGCAGGGCTGGTGGATGCCCAGCTCCTCTCATCTTTATGATGAAGACCCACAAGGTAGATTTCACCCTTCCATTAGGGTTCAAGGTTGGCAGAGGGCACCTTACCATACGTCACTACTGAGATTCCCTTAACTGTACTTATTGTGTCAGCACCATCACCACCACCATTGTTACAGCATCACCATCACCCGAGTCATACCGTCATCCCCATCCTCACCACCACCACCATCACCACCACCACCACCACCACCATCACCATCACTACCACC